>PISX010003648.1:0-133966 GCA_004024625.1 Mellivora capensis | reverse complement strand
ATTCTTCTACATATAGCTGTCCAATTTTCCCAGCACCATTTATTGAAGAGACTGTCTTTTTTCCACTGTATATTTTTTTCCTGCTTTGTCGAAAATTATTTGACCATAGAGTTGAGGGTCCATATCTGGGCTCTCTACTCTGTTCCATTGGTCTATGTGTCTGTTTTGATGCCAGTACCATGCTGTCTTGGTGATCACACAAATTCTTTTAGTTTCAGTTTGTCCTGGAAGCTCTTTATCTCTCCTTCCATTCTGAATGACAGCCTTGTTGGATAAAGTATTCTTGACTGCATGTTTGTTTGTTTTTCCCCTCATTCAGTACTCTGCATATATCATGCTAGCCCTTTCTGGCTTACCAGGTCTCTCTGGATAGGTCTGCAGCCTGTCTAATATATCTAAAATTGTAGGTCAAGAACCTCTTGTCTTGAGATGCTTTCAGGATTTTCTCTTTATCTCTGAAATTTGCAAACTTCAGTTATATATCAGGGTGTTGGTATATTTTTATTGATTTTTGAGGAAGGGTTCTCTCTCCCTCTTGCACTTGAATGCCTGTTTCCTTCCCCAAATTAGGGAAGTTCTCAGCTGTGATTTGCTCAAAAATACTTTCTGTCTCCCTCTCTCTCTTTCTTCTTCCTCTGGGATCCCAACAATTCTAATTTTGTTTTGCTTTAGAAGTTCTCAACTGTGATTTGCTCAAATATACTTTCTGTCTCCCCCTCTCTCTTTATTCTTCCTCTGGGACCTCAATAATTCTAATATTGTTTTGCTTTATGGTATAAACTGATTTCTCGAAGCCTCCCTTCATGATACATTAGTTGTTTTTATCTCTTTTCATCAGCTTCCTTCATTTCCTTCATCTCATCTTCTATGTCATTGACTCTTCTGCTTCATTTACCCTAGCTATTAGAGAATCCATTTTAGATCACATCTCAGTTAAAGCATTTTAAATTTCAGCCTGATTAGATTTTATTCCTGCACAAAGAGACTCTCTAGTGTCCTTTATGCTTTTTTCAAGACAAGCTAGTGACTTTATAATCATTATCCTGCATTCTACTCCTAATATTTTCTTATATCCATATTGATTAGGTCTTTGGCAGAGAGTATTACCTCTGGTTCTTCCCATTGTTGTGAATTCCTCATTCTAGTCATTTTTTCTAGAGAAAAATGGATGAATGAGAGAATAAAATAAAAAATATCAAGCATGACCCAAGCCAAATACACTCTAGACAAATCAGAAGAGGGCAGAAACAAAATAGAAGAAATAGAAAAAAAAGAACATAATCTCACAGGTGGACAAAACAGGGTAATCCAAATGGTCCTGGGTGTATTTTGGTCTGTTTGGTAGAAGACAGTAAATCCCAAAATAGTAAAGGAAGCAAAACCTATAAATATCTATAAAAATAAAATTGAATACAGTGAAAAGTAAAAAATGAAGAATATATCTGTAAAATGTAAATGTAAAAATGAAAGTTAAAAAAAGACTTAAGAAACAAAATAATAAAGTAAGAAACAAGTTGAAAAGGAAAAAATGAAAATTTTAAGCTGAGATAAAAGAATCATGAGAAAAAACAATCTCATTCTATATACTGTTTCCCTTAGTCCTGGAATTTTGCAGTTTTGTATGCTAGGTAAACTTAGTATTCCCCTAATGTTCCAGCTGGGCTTCTCGGGGAGGGGCCTGATGATGCATTGATTCTCAGGTGTCTTTTTCTGGGAGTTACACTGCCCCTTGCCAGGGGGCCATGCTGAGTGTAAGCTGTTTGGTTTTTTCTATGTGGCTTTTGTTCCCTAAAGGCTTTCTGGCTGCTTTAGAGGATGAAAGTAAAAATGGCTGCACCCTGATCTCTAGTACTGAGCTGAAAGACTGTGGCCCCCTCTCTTCAGTAAATTCTCAGGGAAAAAGTCTTCATTTTTGCGTGTGACAAACTCTGCAGGCTCTTGTAGTGCACAACCACACTGCTCCTCCTGGGGGAAGATGGAGAGTTGCTGGTTTTTGCACTTTACAGGGTCCCCGCACCAAGAAGGGTTGAAAGATCATGCTGAGGTTCAGGTTTATGGCAAATCCAACTGAGAGCCCACTTCTGGGCTCCTTACTGATGATAGCCACTTTCCTGCTCTTATGCTTGGGCATTCTGCAGGCTTAGGCACCCCCATGCTTTCTGTGACCACAGGAATCTTGAGGCCACACTGTCCCACCTAGTATTCTGCCCTACTTTGCCACCTGAGTGCCTTTCAGACAGGGATGTCTCTCATTGGAGCAGACTTCTTAATGTTCCTATTTTGTGCTTGGGGGCTATATCACTTTTTGGTAGGCTACCTTTGGAAGCTCCCTACCCCCCCACCATTTATCTTCTGATATATCTCCTCCAAATCATTTGTCCACACCTCCTACTTTATAAAAAGTGATCACTTTTCTCTTCGTAGAATTCCAGCATTTCTCTTACATTTCATGTTGAATACATAGGTGTTCAAAATGATTTGATAGTTATCTAGCTAAATTCAAGGGACCAGATTAAGCGAAGTCCCTTACTCCTCCTCCATCTTGGCAACTAGACCTTTTTGGTGGTATATTTTAGATACAAATCCTTTATCAGATATGTATTTTGATAATATTTTCTCCCAGTCCTTATCTTTTTATTCCATTAACAATATCTTTCATAAAGAACAAGTTTTTAATTTTAAGGAAGACTAATTTTTTCTTCCATGGATATTGCATTTGGTGTTATATTTTAACACTCATAATCAAATCTGAGATTATGTAGATTTTCACCTAAGTTATCTTCTAGAAATTAAGTAGTTTTGTGTTTTTCATTTTGGTCTATGATCCATTCTGACTTATTTTGTATTTGATATATAAGATCTAGGTTAATATTTTTGGATATGGATGACCAATTGATATAGAGCCATGGGTTGGAAAGATTATCCTTTATGGCATATGGATTTGCCTTTGATCTTTGTCAAAGATTATTTGACTATTTTTATTAGGGCCTCTTTCTGGAACCTATATTATATTCCACTAACTTATGTTGTTTTTTTCATCAATATTATACTGATTTGGTTAATAAAAGGTTGAACTCAGGTAGTATGAGTCCTGTAATTTTGTTCTTTTTCAATACTGTGGTGATTCTATCAAGGTTATAAGTCTTTCTATGAATGATTGAAGAATTTTTGTATGTTTTTTTAATTAAAAAATTCATTGTTTTATAATTTTCCACAAACAGGATTTTTTACATATTTTGTTAGATTTATACTGAAGTATTATATTTTGATGCAACGTTGAATGGTATTTTTAATTTTTTAAAGACTACTTATTTGAGGGAGAGTGTGCAAGTGTGCTGGGGGGGAGGGGCAGAGGGAGAAGGAGAAGCAGACTTCCCTGCTTAGCAGGGAGCCTGACATGGGGCTTGATCCAGGACCCTGAGATCATGACCTGGGTTGAAGGAAGACACTTAAATGAGCAACCCATGCACCCCTCTAAATGGTAATTTTATTTTTTTAATTTTTAAAAAAATTATTAAAAGATTTTATTGTCAGAGAGAGAGTGCACCAGCAGGGGGAGCAGCAGTCAGAGCAGGCAGAGGGAGAAGCAGGCTTCCCACTGAGAAAGAAGCCTGATGTGGGACTTGATCCTAAGACCCTGGGATTATGACCTGAACCAAAGGCAGCTGCTTAACTGACTGAGCCACCCTGGAGTCTCATAAAAGGTAATTTTCAATATGAATGCCATTTGTATATTGCTCCTATATAAGAAAACCTTTGTATGTTATCAACTCTGTACCCTTGTACAACTCACTTTGTGTTCTAGGGGATTTCCTTTTTTTCTTCTCTCTCTCTCTCTTTTTTTGTCTATTCTGTTATTTTTTTATATAGACAATTATTTCATCTGCAAATACAGTTTTTCTTTCTTTTCTTTTTCTTCCTTCCTTTCTTCTCCTTCCTTCCTTGTTTCCTTCCTCTTTCTATTCTTTATAATTTATTTCCTTTTCTTGTCTTAGTGCACTTATTAGGACTTTCACTATGATACTGCATAGGAGTGGTGAGGGAAGTACCTTCTTGTTGTCTTTTCAATTTTAGGAAGATTGTGATCTGTTTTGTTCCATTAAGTATATTAGCCATAGGTTTTTTTGTAGATGTTCTTTATAAAATTGAGAAAGTTCTTGATTTTTTAGTTTTCTGAGCCATTTTTTCATAAATGGTTATTGGATTTTTTTCAAATGCTTTTCCTTTATCAGTTGATATGACCAAATGCTTCAGTCTATTAGTCTTTAATTTGTCCATATGGTGCATTACAATGATTGCTCTTCAAGGACTGAACCAGCCTTTCATATCTGGAATAGAATCCTAGAATTCTATAATACTGGAATAAATCTCACTTGGCCAAGGTTAATAATTCTTTTTTATACATTGTATTCAGTTTGTAAATATTTTTGAGGATGTTTATGAAAAAACATTGGTGTGCAGTTTTCTGATTATGTTTTTATATCATTTTGTTGGTAATGTATACAATAAGTTAGGAAGTATTCCCCCTGTTTTTTATACTGGAAAATATTGTGAAGAATGGAATTATTTCTTCCTTAAGTGTTTGGGAGAATTTACCAGTGAAATTGTAATGGACTGCTGCTTTCATTTTTGGAATATTATTAATTATTGATTCAATTTATTTAATATATGTCATACTATTCAGGTCATTTTTTTCTTCAAATAAACTTGGTAGTTTTGCCTTTTTTTAGGCAAATGTATTTATTTTAGAGGAGAAAGAGAACATGAATGGGAGGGGAAGAGAGAGAGGGAGAGAGAATCTAAAGCAGACTCCACACTGAGTGCGGAGCTCAATGTAAGGCTCCATCTCAGGACCCTGAGATCATAATGAGAGTTGGAGCCTCAACCAACTTCATCACCCAGGCACTCTGGTAGTTTTGCCTTTCAAATTATTGTCCCTTTTCATCTAACTTAGCAAATTTATAGGTATCAAATTGTTTGTAGCTTCCTTTATTTTTGTTTAATGTTTGTCAAATAAGCAAAGTCTCTTACATTTCTGGAATTTATAATTTGTCTTCTCTCTTTGTTATCCTACCTATAAATGCATTTGTTTGGAAAACAACTTTTGGTTTTGTTGATATTCTCCATTGCTTCCCTGTTTTCAATTTCTTGATTTCTGATAATGTTTATATCTCTTTCCTTCCGCTTCCTCAAGCCTTAATATGCTCTTCTTTCTCTAGTTTCCTAAAGTGCAAGTTAGGTTATTGATTTTTAGATCTTTCCTTTTTCCTGATATATGCATTATGTCCTATAGATGTCCTTCTACATACAGCTTCCACTGCATCTCACACATTTGATAAATTGTGTTTTCACTTTCATTTAATTCATAATACCTTATCATTTATTTTAAGTTTAAAATTCTGGCCTTTGTGTTATTTTGAAATGTGTTATTTAATTTCTAAATATCTGGGTATTTTCTAGCTATTTTTCTTTTCTTAATAAGTTTTAATTTAAATTCCAGTTAATATACTATGTAATATTAGTTTCTGGTCTACAATGTAGTGATTGATTTGACACATCCATCTATCACCCAGTACTACTAAGTTTCTGTTATTGATTCCTAATTTAATTCCACTGGGTATGAGAACAAACTTTACATGATTTCTATTTTATTAAATTATTAAAGTATATTTTATGACCCAGAATGTGGGTGATCTTGGTGAGTATTTCATGAGAAGAATGTGTATTCTTTTGAAGTTGGATGAAGTTTTCTTTGAATTTCAATTTGATCAAGTTGATTAATAGTCTGATTCAGGTCAACTATATCCTTATGATCAATTATTAATATGGACTGTGGAAGCCTCTAGTTTTAATAGTGGAGTTATCTACCTCTCTGTTCAGTTCTATTAGTTTTGCCTCATATATACACACATATATTTTTTTTTCTTTAAAGATTTATTTATTTATTTTAGAGAACACAAGTAAGTGCTAGTGTTATGCTGCTTAATCTCACCACCATGACCTGAGCTGAAATCACCAGTTAGACACTTAACTGACTGTTAAGTGTCTAACTTAACCTACCTCATACATTTTGACATTCTATTTTTAGAAGCATCCACATTTAGGATTGCTATATATTATTGAAGAGTGATCTCTTAGTTCTCTTTATCTGTGATAATTTTTATTGATCTCAAGTCTGCTTTGTTTGAAAATAATATAGCTCTCCTTCAGCTTTGTTTTAGTTAGTGCTAGCATGGTATATCTTTTTTCATCCCTTCACCTTAAAGCTATTAGTTTATTGAAGTGTGTTTATTTTAGACAGATATAGTTGTCTTTTTTAATCCACTCTGCCCATCATTTTATTTTAATTGGTACATATATAGCATTCATATTTAAGGTATATAAAGCTCTTCTTCAACTTACAATGGCATTACATCTGGATAAACCCATTGTAAGTTGAAAATATTTTAAGTTGAAAAGGGATTTAATATGCCTAACCTTCCAAACATCATAATTTAGCCTGGTCTACCTCATACATGCTCAGAAAACTTACATTAGCCTATATTTGGGCAAAATTGTCTCACACAAACCCTATTTTATAATAAAGTGTTGAATATCTCTTGTAATTTATTGAATACTGACAGTGAAAAACAGAATGATTACATGGACACATAAGGATTGTAAATGTATCAGTTATTTACCCTTGTGATTGTGTGGCTAACTGGGAGCTATAGCTCTCTCTACTGCCCAGTATCATGAAAGGGTATCATATCTCATATTGCTAGCTAAAGAAAGGATCAAAATTCAAAATACAGTTTGTGGTAAATGCATATCACTTTCATCAGTAGCTGGATTAATATCTACTGTGTCTGGAACTGTTTTCCCTTTGTTGCTAGAACTATATTTATGTTCTTCCTCCAATAGAATATTTTATGTAAATAGCCTCTAGTATATCAATGATACTTTAAATTATTTGTTTTTTATTGTCTTAGAATTTACAATATATATGTATGATGAATTTTATCTACTTTAAAGTAAAACTATCTCACTTTAAGTTTAATGCAGATACCTTTTAACCTTCCTCCATCCTTGGTGACAGTAACTGTCATTCATCTCACTTATCTATTTTGTTATAATCAACCAATACATTGCTAGTATTATTACTTTGAATAATTATCTTATCTCTTAGATCAGTAAGGAATAAGAAAAAAACATTTTACTTTACTTTTTTATTCCTTTCTTGAAACCCTTTCTTTATATAGATCCATGTTTCTAACTTGTGTTTTTCTTCTGCCTAAAGAATATCATTTATCAGGGCAGATCGGCAGGTAATGAATTTCCTCAGCATTTGTTCTACCTAGTTTGTCTTTATTTCTCTTTCGCTTGTTTTTAAAATGTTTTGAAACCAGAACATTTTTTATTGTGTGACTAATCATTGAAGTCCTTAAAATGAACTGGATGCTGCAACATCTTGCGTTCAGGTATTGTTCCTTCATGAAATCCATGCCTGAATCTGTGGTACACAACTTTTAGGTGCCTTATTCCACCCATCCCAGTGGTATTTCATCTTTTAGTCTCGGCATTCCAGTTATACTTTCTCTTCTGCTTAGCAGGTTAGCCACACTTGCCACAGGTTGACTTCTGAAAGAAGAAGTGAAGCAGCAGCACAACGCGTGTGTCTTATTGTGAGCCTTTCCAAATGGATGATGTCCCCTTTGTCATCTCATTTCTGCTGCTGAAACCAAACCGCTCCCTTTCAATTTTGAAAAATAAATTTTCTGGATGTAGAAATCTTTTGTGTCTTTAGTAGTATTTTTTTCTTTCAAAATTTTCAGCTCTACTCTCTTCTTGCTCACATGGATTCTGAGTAGTCCACTGTAATTTATATCTTTGTTCCATTAAAGGTAAGACATACCTTTGTCTTCTTTCAAGATTTTTCTCCTTATCCTAAGATTTTCTAAAGTTTAACATGAAAGGTCTATATGTACATTTGGAATACTTTTTAATGTTTAATTTTTATGTGTTTACTTAGCTTCTTGCATAAGTATTTTGGTGTCTGTTATTAATTTTACAAAGTTCTTGTACGTTATTACTTCAAATATTTCTTCTACTTCATTATCTCTTTCTTCTCTTGGTATTACACTTACATGCATGTTGCAACTTTGACATTGTCTCACAGTTCTTGCATAATATTATAACTTGCTAGTAGGCTAAAAAGCCAATATGAAAATGGAAAACAGCTTTCAACACTTACTTCATGAGGATGACCTATGTATGGCCAATAAGCACATAAAAAGATGTATAGCCTTATTATTCATTAGATTAATGCAAATTATATCCAAATTATATCCCGTGATGAATCCATTAAATAATTAATTTTTTAAGTGATAATATCAAGGTAATGATGAGTTTAAACAACTAGAACTCATATAATTATTATATTGCTGGGAATAGAAAGTAATATAGTTGTTTTGGAAAATACAATGGCAATATTTTGTAATGTTAGTTACTCTTCTTTTTAAGATTCAGAAATTCCACTCATGAGTAATTATCCAATGGAACTTAACATATGTGCTGAAACATATATGGGTAATCATAGCAGGATTATTCATTAAAGATTGGAGGCAAATAAAATGTCCACTAATCAGCAAATCAATAATCAATAAAAATAATTACCAATAATCAATAATAATAGATTTTGGTATATCTATATTACACAATACCACTTAGAAGTAAAGAAACATGTAATATTAATACTCAAAACATAGGTGAATCACAAATTATTATGTTAATTGAAAGAAATCAAACACAAAAATCTATCTATTAATTGAGTCTAATAAATTATGCTAATGAAAAATTATAAAATAAAGCAGAATAGTGGTTATGCTTTGAGTTCAGATAGAATTGATTGCAATGTGGCAAGAGGAACTTTTTAGATCTGTGGAACTATCCTAGGTCCTGATCATTGCAATGGTCATTGTAATTGTATATAATTACCAAATTTATCAAACTATACACAACTAAGTGAATTTGATTCTGTATTACCTTGGAAAAGGGTAAAGGAGAAATCTTGTCCCTTATATGCCACAAATAGGTAAAGAGAAATTGTGTTTGAATCTCTTTGGAGAGACATAATTTCCTCCCCTGGACAAGTAAAAACATTTATTTCCATTTACTGCAGCAGGTGTCTTGTTTTACTTGAAGAATTTTGATTCCACACTGCACAGAATCCCTCATTTTGTGCTACCATTGACAATCTAGTTGCCCTGCTTTTTGACTTAGAACTATTCGGTCAGATGGCAAATTCCACCTTTGCCCAGATGCTGGCAGTTTTGTCCAGCATAGAACTTTGTACTTATTTGACTTAGAAATAACAATAATTTTAAAAAAGGAAAGAAGAAAAGAAACAAATACTCTAACGTTTTGGGGGATGAATTAGTATGTGTGTCTTATGGTCTTCAGTTTTTGTTTCTTTATGGTAAAAATAATCAAAGAGTCATTTGTCTCAAAGAACACAGGTCCTATTTGATAGGTACTAAATTATATATGCAATATAGAAACTTTTGGGGACTGGATCAAAAACAGCTGAATGATTTTAGTAGTAAAAGTGCTCCTGGAATTTCTACTTGATTGATCAAATTTATTATAGAATGGTATTTCTAAAAATAAAAAAATACAAAAAAATGAAGATTGCAATGACAATTACACTTAAAGATAAATACTTAAAAACTTTTTTATTGTTTCAGGGATTTTCTTCAGTAATATACTTATGACTGAAAAATCTGTTTAATTTTATTGCTTTGGGATCTCCTATTAAAATAATTTGAACACTATTTTGTTCTTTTAGAAACATATACTTCATTTTTACATATTTCATTGTTAATGTTTAAAGTCCTCCATATTTTTTACCTTGCTTCTTACAGTGTTTCTAGCATGTGACATTAGGAGCTTTAAATATTTTATAATTTTGCTGTAAAAAATGGTTTATCTTCAGTTATCTGGTATAGTGATATTTAATTTAGCCACAGTTATGTGGATAATATGTGCCTCAATTTCCCAGACTTACCTTATGGACAATAAGCTTAAGACAATAAGCTTAAAACTGGTAGCCAAGCCACTAAATATTTGAAGAAAAATGACCATTCTTTTGTTTGTTTGTTTTTGTTTGCTTTTAATGGTTCTTTTAATTTTAAAGTTTTATCATTGAAGTCACTAAGAGAGAAATGTTTTTACCAGCAAATTTCTTGATCAGCAGTATTTCACTTTGATATAAAATTTTACCTGTCTTTATTGCATAAAATATTGTTGAACTTGAGCAATAATATATTCTATGAAGCATAATTAAATTATCTTATTTTCATGCCTGTAGCATCTTGACCAGATTTCAGATACATGTGAAAGCTAAAAGTCAGGCATACTTTCTAGATAGATAGATAGGGTAAAAAAGGTGAAATTTGAGAAAAAATATGAAGGAAGGGTAAATGAGTAAAATACTTTAGAAATTTGGAGTCTGTATCAAGAGAATTTTTAGAAACTCAATGCTATGATTTCCAATTCTATCATAACAATTGTCTTTACTTCTCACTCCTTTACAATATTTTGTGAGGGTGAGTCATTGCTGTATAATTAAATGATGGTGATGATTAGCTCTCTGGGAAGGCCAGCTGAAGGCTTATTTCTTTAGGAAAGAAAAATATAGTCTTCATTTCACTAATAATGGCTGCAGACCAAGAGACAAGAATAAGCTTTTGAAGTTTGGCCAGCTCTGGAAAAGGATAATTTTATTTGGGTTCCAGATTAACCACCAGGGAAAACTACATTTCCTGTTGCTTCTTCTGTAATCCCTAGAGTCTCTGAAGAACAGATACAATAATTTATCTTGTCTTTTTTTCTTTTTTTTTTTGGAGGGAAATCTAAAATAATTAGGGTAATTTACACACAAAACTATTGCCCCAGATCTTATATTATAGAGAATGAAAATGACCACAATTTTACAGGTGGTATTTAAATTAAAAACAAGGATAGTGGGCGTAAGATTTAAATGCACAGGCTGTGCAGTCATGCATATCAGCTTCATTAAGACTCTGTCTCCTCCACCACATATTGTGTGGTTTTAGAAAAGTTATTTAATGTCCCTAAGATTCCGTTTGTAAAACTGGAATTAACTTGAAAGGGCTGTTGAGAGAAATAAAATTAATTCATATAAAGTCCTTAGCACAATATCTGCAATAGAATAACTTAAATATTATTACTAAGTTGCCTTTAAACAAATTGCCTCAAATGACATGGAGTATACAGTTGCAATTAGGATTGCTGTATACACATCTTAATTGCAACTCTAAATTAAAAATTAAAAATAGGTAAAAGCTGTAGGATAGACCTCTGAGCACCATTATTTATTTCAGTTGCTAAGCCTGTGAAACTTTAGCTTATAGTCACTTCCAAAAAATGTTACTCTCAGCTAAAGATGTCATGATCACATTTCTTCGTCCCCTTGCACCTGCAAGTTTTGCTTCCAAACTGAACACCCACACTATTGCTTGATTACATTTTTCTTAATTAAATGGTGTATACAGCTTGCATTTTCAGTTAACACAGCAAAAGAAGCCTGCATTCTCATAAGTCATTTTTATGAGTTGGGCCCTATCATTTTAATGTGGCAATTAATTAAGTGCTTAATAAAACTGTGCTTTATTATAGCAATGCCTGGTTGCAGGAATGTAGTTATGGATGTGTCAGCATTTTTGTTACTAACTCCTTTTTATCTTCTCAATAATTGTACTATAAAAATTTGCTTTGGGTACAAATTTTGAAATAGTTTGAATTGCAATAATAAACAGTTCTTCAGATATAAAAATAATTTTAGTGTGAACCTGTATATAAAGAGATGGCTAACTGCATTATTTTCCTGTTCTTCCCCAGGAGTACTGTTAACTTAACATTGAAATATACTCTACCTGCCTATTCATTAATGATTTTGCTCATGTCAAGAGATTTTCTTCACTCTTTTGGCTGAGTGGTTACCTCCTCAATGAATATGTTCCTAAAGAAGATTTTAAATACAGCATAAATGTTGGGTTGTTATTTCATTATATCTTGATTAGGAAAATGCTTATAATAACTCTCTGATTACAAAGATCTTTTAAAAAAATATAGTACATAGGAAAATATCCTTATGGAAATATTTCAAAATAAAAATCCAAAATACAATAACCAGGCTTGTTACATTTTAAGAATACATCCTGAACAAAAGTTCAGAAAATGAATTCTTCAGAAATGTTCAGTAAAATATTTACCCTAAAAGTTTTTGAGTACCTCAAGTTGTTACATACACCAAAGGATGTCTCTGGTGTCCTTGTTTAATATAATGATATGAAATTATTCAAAATACACAAAGCTCAACACTGTAATATAAATATTTATTAAGATGTGTTTCTGTCTAGTTTGTCTCTGAGCATTTTAGAAAATAATAGGCTTTTTAGAAGAATTTTTTAACTAGGTGGGTTCGAAAGCAAAGAATATATTTAAACACAAGCTGGTTTAATATAATATTCCTGCCACTCTTCTGAAACAACTAAACCAAAGTGGTACATTTCCCCTAAAAAACTCATTAGTTTTGAGAAAGTTGAAACTGTAGAGGAGCAAAGAATTATTGGGTACATTTTGGAATGTGTCTTTTCCCTCTCCTGTGTAAAGGCCCCAACTGTGTTCAGATATACATGAAAATATAACATATGTTGATTGTGCATATTAAGAAGACCAGTAAAACACAGAACAAATAAGAACTATTGATAATTTCCAACAGAATAATATATATGAATGCAGTTAGGTTTACAGAGTGCTTCTACCATCTGAATTCAGGAAAATATGAAATCTTACCCATAAAGGAAAGCATATATGGATGGAGAAAATTGACTAATCAGAGATTTTGTTAAATTACCTGAAATTTCAATCCTTGGCTCTTGTTTCCTAACCAAGTTTTTCAATATATAATATAATTCAATAAATTCAGGTATAAAAATTGTTTATGAATATAATCTAGTATTCTTTTTTTTAAAGCTTTCTTTATTTTAGAGAGAGAGTGTGGGGGCGAGGTACAGGGGGAGAGGAAGAGAGAGAATCTCAGGCAGACTCCCTGGAGTTGGAGCCTGATGTGGGGCTTGATGTGGGGCTGGATCTCACGACCCTGAGACCATGACCTCATCTGAAATCAAGATTCGGAAAACTTAACGGACTAAGCCACCCAGGCATTCCCATAAGCCAGTATTCTTTTGTATATTTTATAGGTATTTGAGCCAAGTGTTTTTTATTTGTAGTAGCTAGTAGATGTTTCCAACTCTTAAGGTATATGGCATATAGCATGTAATTTAAGAGACTCACTATTACTGTACTCACTAGTAATTTTCACTTTTTAATGATGTGTTTCAATATGGTTTGTAATGAAATTTTATCAGGTAGCCAAAGGAATAAAAACTTAGAAAACTCTGAAAGGTCTGTATTCAGATATTAGAAGTTTATATAAAAAGCCTAAAGGAAAATACACTTATTTTTCAATACCTTTTTAAAGCACTCAGTTGTACCATGTTCCTCCAACAACCATCAAATATTTAAATAATAGTGGTAATATAAACCTAATAGAAGGAGACAAAAAGATAATAGTATATAAATATTCCTGTAAATATCAGAAATTATCAAAAATATCAAAATTGTTTTTGATAAAAAGCAGTTTGAACAATTTTAAGATGTCAGTGTAAAGAATGTGTGTTCTCTCCTTCATCTGAAAATCATTGAAAATCAACAGAAAAATATTTTAAAAAATCTATGTTTGATGAAAGTAGGAGAGAATGGTAGTGTTAAAGCATTAGTTGGAAATGGGCAGAGTGGTAAATGCCTTTGAAAAGTAAGTACAGTGAAATGATTGCTCCCTGGAGAGAGAAATCCCAATTAGAAATAAGATAACTTCACTGAAGAACTCTTGAAATATCTAGAAAGTAGTTGCATGAGGGGCACCTTGATGGCTCAGTTGGTTAACTGTCTAACTTTTGATTTTGGCTCACCTTGTTATTTTAGGGTCATGGGATCAAGCCCAGTATCAAGCTCTGTGCTGAGTGTGGAGCCTGCTTGAAATTCTCTCTCTCCCTCTCCCTCTGCCCCTCCCTCCCACCTCTATCTCTCTGTCTAAAAAAGACAAAAAAGTTGTATGAGGTACTGTGAAGGATAGGGGTGAGAATGAGCAATAAAAAGAAAGATGGTGGTCTAGAGTGTAGATAAAGACAAATTTCATTCTCCCAAATCTATAACACTGACTCCAAATGTCTTCTCTATCCAGTTTATCCTAAGAATCAGAAACAGCATGAACTGGAGAAATTGAAGCAAAAGTCTCTGAATTGGAAGACATAGGCACAATAAAGAGAACTAAATTATGAGTAAAAAAACACAGCATCTTAAGTGAAAATTAGCTCAATAAATGATGAGAATGTTTTAGTACTAATTTTCCCTACTCAATCACTTAGAGAATTTTTTTTTTCTGAAAAATTAGCCTTAGAAAGCCTGTGGATACTGACTTTTAGGATAACTCCACATAATATTTCTCATTCCCTGACCATCCTATATTCATTTCCACCATATAAGCACACCTGTCCTTAACAGAACTATCAGTTATCTGTTTAGTTTAAATTTCGAATATGAAATGCCAAAGAATCAGTAGAATTTGTTGAGAGTCTCCATCAAGAAAGACAGAAGCTAAACAAAACAAAAATAAAACTAGAAGTGGAGAAAGGAAAAGAATTCAGCAAATGCAGGAAAATAAGTGCCAAAAGCTGCAAATTCCAATTAATGTCCTTAGAAAAGTTACTGCATCTGTAACACAAAAAGATCACAAACCCGCTGAATACAAGATAGTATAAACTACAATAGTCAAAATAATTTAATAGAAAAGTTGGAAAATTGATGAAATCCGTAAAAGTAGGAAGAGATTTGAAGCAAAGAAAATAAATAGATGAATTCAGGAAGTGTGGAATCCAACTAACAGTATTTTCTAAAAGAAAAAAAAATACATAAAGGGAGAAATATTCAGGTAATGACACAAGAAAAATTCCTTGGATTGTAGTTAATCATACCAAGAACAGAAGAGTCTAGAAAGGACCCTGAGAATGAAATAAAAGACCCAGCCTAAGGCACATATCATTGTGAATTTTGAACACCAGGATTGAAATAAAGATTATAAATCCTTCCAGGGTAAAAAAAAGTACACAGGAAGGATGGGAAATAAACAAAGCATCTTAATATCAACAGCAAAAGAGAATAAGACCAAGGAGGCATAGTTTGAAATTTCTTAATGAAAAAAAATTATGGTGGGGATTTCTACTCTAATCAATTTTTTTTTTCCTGTTGGGTGACAGATTACTTTTTAAAATATTTTTATTTGTCAGAGAGAGGAAGTGAGAGAGAGTCCGGCAGAGTGAGAAACAAGCTCCCCACTGAGCAAGGAGCCCAATGTGGGACTCAATCCCAGGACCCTGGGACCATGACATGAGCCGAGGGCAGACGCTTAACTAACTGAGCCACCCAGGCATCCCTCTGATGGGCAACAACTTTAAAAAGATTTTTCCCATGAGCTCAGTTTTTACAAATCAGCTGGAAAATATTTTTCACCAAAGCAAGTATAAACCAAGAGAAAGGGAAACATGCTGCTCCATGAATGAGAAAGTACTGGAAGAAAGAAGGATATCAAAAGAGAGAGTAGAAATATGAATAGTAGCTAATTGATCGTCAACATTTAAGTGCAAGGTATAGAGTTAATACTGTGTCTGCAAATGAATAAATCCCACAGTTATACTATCGAATGGGAGAAGCTGGTACAAAAGAGTACAAGCTATATTATTTGAATTTCTATAAAATCAAAAATCAAGCCAACATGGAAATCTTTACTCTAGTGGAAATTCTAAACTAAACTAACATTACAACTAAATGTTGCAAAATAGATATAAAAAATAAAGAGCCGAAAGATAAATAATTAAATAAATAAATAGCCAATATTTCTAAATCCTAACTAGAGGACATTACTTCTTAAACATAGGAAGATTTTTGTTTTCTCGTTTGTTTTGTTTTGTTTTGTTTGTTTTTATTTTTCCCAGAAAGAAGGTTTTAGGTCATAATTAAGATTTTAGGTGCACAATATTGCATATGCAAAAAAAAAAAAGGATTTTCAGAAGTGTGGAAATTGCCTGCTATAACTGGAAATCATTCCAAGTCTTTGTGTACCTCTTTATGAACATAAATGATTACCTTTAATTGCATAAACCACATTTCTAAAGATTAGGAAAGAAAAAATACTTTGGATGCTCACAATTGGACTAATTCAGTGTTCTCATTAGCATACCTGTTCCCTCCAGTTTCTGCCCTCATTTGTACCTTGTAAATAGTTTTTAATAATTCCCCTTCCCTATTCATTCAAATGCTGACCTTTATATTTCAAAAGAAAATTAGTAGTGACAAAAGCTTCTCAACACATACACAAAGTAGAGGGCAAATTTAACTTACACTTGAATATTTTTCTCTCTTAGTTCACATTAATTCTACTCACATCTAACTTATACTTTTTCACCTCATACCTGTAAAAGAGATGCTCCTTTTAATTTTAAATAACCTTTAACTGACTAACTTAATTGTGGAGAAGATCATTTGTTATTTTGTACTCTTATAAATTGTCCTTTAAAATTTCATATACATATCTTATAAGACTTTTGTAGTAGCATGGTCAAAATCTCTAAGAATAAGTGAATTATTACCATATTCATTTAGATATAACAGACATCTTGCTGTTCTGTTTTTTTTTAATATTATGTCTAACCTTTACTGAGAATTACTGTCCTACCCTTACATACAAATTTTAGTTAAAACAGAATTAATGTACTTTAAATTTGTTTTAAGTCACTAGGGATTGGTATATGTCTTTAAGAGTCATGCATATGAAATTTTATTTCTACAGTGCTCAATTGCCTTTTTAGTACAATTTTTAATGGTTGTGGTTACCTTTGTTATCTGCAAACACTTTAATGTTAGTGACATTTTAATAATAATAGTAAAAATACTCCAAAGTCAATAATATGTCTCAAAATATGACTATAAGAATGGAGAATAATACATTAAGCTATGTGTTCTTCAATAATTTATAATTTCTTAAATGTTCAGATACATCACCTCAGTTAAAAAAACAATCTGCCTGTAACTCTCTTGGAAGTGTGCTTATTTGTTTAAACAGATGGACATGCCCTGAGGTTCTTTCTCAGGCTTAAATGCACAATTGGCTTTATGATTTTGAGAAGCAGCTGATGAAAAAGAGTTGGGTATGCAAGAGTTTGTTTGAGATGTTCAACAAAGAAGACGCAATATGACAAATCATTCAGTAGTCATGACTCCTAGACATGGTTTTTGGTTTTTTATTTCATTAAGAATAATTTTTAAATAACTGAGTTACAATTATCAGATTAAATTATAGAAGTTAATGCAAACTAGATTTTTGACACTCAAAAATATGTCCCTCAAAACAAAACAAAACAAAACATGCATATCATCATCCAAACTAAGAAGAGTCATACTTATGAACACTCAGATATGCGCAGTTAGTTTTTTACATAAAAAATCAAGTGGTCTTACTCTAGAAAATTTAACTTTCCCTTTATTTTATTTGTCCCTTTAATAAAAATGGTGGCTTTTACATAAATTTTTGTGAGACTAAAATTTTTCTTATATATAAAGAATTTCAATAAAATGATAAAAATTATACCTCTCCCAATAAATAGTGTTTAAGACTTAAAAGAGTTCTGTGCTCTAGAATTTCACTTCTTCTTAGCTTACTTGCTCTAAGAGTGAGTCCCTTAAGTTTTCTATATCTCTGATTCTTTCTTAGTAGTTCACAGACAAAAATTCTAGAGTGTATCATAAGGATGTTTTGGGATGAGTTAAACCGAATTCTGGAAATATGAAACCCAAACTAGGGAGGGAGACAAGGAGGAAGGGAGGAAAATTAAGCAATCCAGATAGTTTTCTTAGCTCTGAAAATCACCTTCAACATATCCTTGAGACTGCTGACTCAACACTATTAGTGATATATCCAAAGAACACATTTAATTTAAAAAAATCTTTAAATAGATTCTTGGACACTGTTTCTCACACACATTTTTTTCAGGATTTTTTGCAAATCTAAGGGTTGGTTAATTAAAGCTTATCCTATTCCAGGATAGTGTGTGTTTTTATATCTCAAATTGTTGGCTAAATATTTGACATCTACCTTTGCCAATGTGATAGCGATTTTTAAGGCAAATACCTTGAGCTCTTTACCATTATAAATTCCACTTTGGTATTAATAGATTCTTGATTTATCTTTTCATGGAGTTCCATGGAAAGAAAAAAATGCATTTAATTCAAGGTTGACATGTGCTTTACCTTAGTCTGAGAAAGTATTTGGAAGTGGCAGGGCATATGGAATTCAAGTTATTTGCAATTCAATCAATTGAACAATGAATCAATGAATAATCAATGAACAATATTCAATCAAATATATGTTATGGAGAATTCAGACTATTCCAATCATAATCATTATCATCAGATAGTCTTCATTATACTATATTATTGACATAAGGTAAAAGGAAACATCAAAGTTTGGACTGGCTTCCTAAACCAATAAAAGCACATATATGCTCTCTTTATCAAAGCTTTCAAAGACTCTATGTAAAATTTATATTTATTTTCATTATCATTTGGGAAAAATCTTGTTTATAGCCTTTCTGCTTTTATAAATATTTTAATTCTTTTCATTTTAGATCATACATTTTTTTCCAAATTTCCTTGCCTATACAGTAGTTGTTTACAGCACAGAATGCCAAGACATTATTATAATTTCTGATACTGAGTCAGCCTTAGTTCAATCAAGTTTAGAAAACTTGTAGAGACGGCACCAGTATCTAAGCTATCACCATCACCTGTGATTGTTCTCTATCAATTAGACACATTTTAAGGATGATAAAACAAACTAAAAACAAACAAACAAACAAACAAAAACAAAAGAAAAACCTACTAAGATGCTCTGAAGTGAATCTTAAGGAGAAATGGTAAAAAAAAAAAATTGGTAATTTTTCTTTGCTCAAGATGTCACTCCATGTGTAAAATCGGGGATGCTAACTCATGGTATTTTGGGGCTGACTAATTGCACCTACACAGACTAACTTGATAATTTATAGTTCAAATAAGAAATGAGTCAACTATTCCATGTCTAAATGCTATCAATAGAAGTCCTTCCTCCTTTGCTGGGCATGTCCAACCATCACTCACTGCACTTACACTCTTGAACTATACAGTATAGAGAATGCTGTAGAAGATTGTGTCTACTTTATACAGCCTATGAACTAAAATATTTTTTACATTTTAAAAGAGTTGCAAAAAAACAAAACAAAAAGCAAGGTGCACAAGAGAATTTAGGTAGCCTGGAAAACTTAAAATACTTTCTGTCCCTTTAAAGAAAAACATTTTATAAGTAACCAGTGTGTATGTGTGTGTGTTTGATTTGAATTACTCTCAGGTTTTTCTGTGGCTGTATAATAATGAATAATAATAATATTATTATTATGATATATTATTATTATATATGTTATATATAATAATTATATGTATAATTATTATAATAAAGAATGCAGCCAAAAATCCTATCTTTTTTCTTGAAAATAGCCTGAGTAAAATTTTTAGGACTTAGTTATTTTTATTTTTTTGCCAATATGTATTTCCTGATCCTATCCTTTCCATCTTTAAGTTCCCATAAGCAAAGCAGGCCCAGATCCATTATATGTATGTATGTGTCTTTGTATGTATATGCCACATGTGCATGTATACATATATATGTTTATATAATACACAAACTACATATATACTCATACACATATGCACACATAAATATATGAATTTCTGCTTTGGGAAACAAAAAACTGCATATCCTCTTTCAAAGTGTCTTCTTTGAAAAGTGTCTCCTACTTGAGGAGTGTAAGGCAGATGAGGAGGGAAAAAGAAATAAGAACAGATAGAACAAATAGAAAACACCAAATATATTTTAATCCAAACATAGAAATAATTATTGAAAACATACATATTCTGAACATACCAATGAAAAGAGATTGTCAGATTGGGTGAAAAAATAAGAGTTATCTCTGGGATGTCTACAAGCAACCCACTTTAAATATAATAACGTAGGTTAAAATTAGGGTAGACCAGTCACTAATTAAAAGGCAGAGTAGAGGGTGCCTGGGTAGCTCAGTCAGTTAACTGTCTGCCTTCTGCTCAAGTCATGATCCTAGAGCCCAGCACCCTGCTCAGCCCCCTGCTAGGGCTTCTGCTTCTCCATCTGCCCTTGACCCAGTTTGTGCTCTCTCTCAAATAAATAAAATCTTTAAAAAGAGGTAGTTTAGATGTCATACAAAGGAAATATCAGAACAAGAAATATTACCATGGATAAAAAGTGGCATTACAAAAAAAAAAGTTGTTTTACCTAATGCTAGACGTGTCAGTTCTCCAAGAAGATCTAATAATTCTAAATATATGTGCACTTAAGAGAGTTTCAATATACAATGAATTAAAGCTTTATAAAATTTAAAGAAATAACTAAGTCCACAATTATAACTCTAGAATTTAACTCTCCTTTTAATAAAATAAATAACACATCTATAAAAATTCAGTAAGAATAGAGACGCCCCCCCAAATGAATCAATTTAAACATATTATCATAACATGCTGCCTCCAACAAGAGAGGACTATAAACATTTTTATCAACTGTATGTGGAACATTCACCAACATAGACCATATTCTGAGCATAAAGTATCAATAAATTTAACCGGATACACATCAGTACTTTTGTTATTCAGCAGCTTTGAGAATCTTATAATTCATTTCATGGTTTATTATTTAATTTACTTCATTACTTTATTTTGAATTATGGCAGTCTTAAGTAGATATAAAACAAAACAATAAAAGACAAAAACAGAGATAGTAAACATGGGAAATTATTATTACTCTGGTATATTGTTTTGTTATAATCATGAAAAGTGAAAATAACTGCCAATTTCTGAACATTTATCTTTGATTCACAATTTGTACCAAAAAGTCATACCTGGATGATGAACTGTCATGGTTCAGATAAGATAATCCTGCACAGGAATTAAAGTTTGTTATATCGTACTGTGCCATCTTTCTTTTAACTGGTTAAATGAAGCCACACCAAAGCAGTATTCTCTTAAAATTTCTTGATACAAAATTATTCTGGAAAATTGTCTGCTTAAGACACACACAATTTCAGGAGCAGCTAACTTAATGCAATCAAACATGAAAATATACATTCTTCTAGATTTACTGATATACATCCTAAGTCATAATTAAACCAATAGATCTAAATCTCTTTTTGAAAGAGATGGGATACAAAGTCATTAAAATAAGTACTTATGAGCTATAATCCTCTATTATAATAATTTTTGGAACATATCAAAATTTCACACCAGAATATCTATTACACTAAGAGTGCTTCACAGAATGTGCACGTTGAGTAACTGAGTAAATGTTGTGCCTTGTTAGATAAAGGAAACAACATATGCTGCACTTATAAATATGTATTTAATATAATCCCCAACAGGGCAAATGAGTCATATTTAATAAATATGTTTAAGAGCAAAATTTATTCATAAAGTATTTTAATTGTCAGTATTAAGTAGGATACCATTTGTTTTGGTTTTACTTATGTTTTGTAATGTATTATATAACTTCTGTATAATATAAATTCATACACCTGAACTCATGAATACAGACTCATGTACAACATAAACCCTTATCAGTACCATAGCGATGGATTCTCAGATAACAGACCATAAGAAAATGTTTATGATAAACATCAACTTAAGCATCAACTGCCTGATGGAGGGTCCAGATAGATAACTTTATTATTAATGATATGAGAAATAGAACATATTTTTTTAAGAATTTTATTTATTTGTCAAAGATGGAGAGAGAGAGAATGAGCACAAATGGGGAGTAGCAGGCAGACGGAGAAGCAGTTTCCTCATTGAGCAGGGAGCTCTTGGGACTTGATCCCAGGACCCTGGGATTATAACTTGAACCAAAGGCAGATGCTTAACTGATTGAGCCACCCAGGCATCCCTCAACATGTTTAAAATAAGATTTTAATAAACCTTATAATATAGGGATACTTAATGGAAGCTTGGAGAATATATTGAAAGTAAATGAAAAAACTACATTTTAGAGTGATAAATGGGTAATCACTTGAAGTGGAACATATGGAAATACAAAGTAAGGAAAAATAATCAGATGCTATCAATGGAATGGGTTGTTTGGAAAAATATAATTTATTAGTGTCTGTAACAGGTGGTGCTGAACTGCAAGTAAAATGGGCGAGCATTGTGCTATGGTGCCAAGAAATATCAGTACATGTGTGACTCAGTATTAGGTTTGTCTATCATTGTGGAAGGCCTTTCTGTTTCTTTTCAGACACTCCTGGTGAGAACTAAATTACATATTTTAAAAATTGGAGGAGGATGGGAGGGATGGGGTGGCTGGGTGATGAACACTGGGGAGAGTAAGTGTTGTGCTGAGCGTGGTGTGTTGTGTAAGACTGATGAATAACTCTGAATTAATAGTGTAGTTGAAGATTATAAAATTAAAACTACGTTGACATAATACATATTGAAGTAACTTTGTTTCAGTGGAAATTTGTACAAACCATTTATTTTGAGTTGTGAAAATAAATGTTGGAATTTAGATTAATAGTAAAAAATTAATCAGATTACCACATCTACACCTTAATTTTTGCTATATTATTTTAAAAGATTTTAGAAGGCTAGTTTTTTACCCTCTGACTATGAAACTTTTCTCCAAGGTCTATTTATGAGGGGATTTTATCAAGATAAAAGGAAGGTGACTTCAGTTTGGGTACAAATGCAAGAACATCTCATTTTCAGAGCTAAATAGGAGTGAACTCTCCTGAGTGTGAAAAGCTATTTCTCAACTAAAATAGGAAAAGATCAGATCAGACCACCTGTGACCATTATCCATATCTAGCACAAATAACCCTGGTGAGAGAATAAAATAAGTTCATTTTCTTCCTCAGAACAAAGTATATTTGCCAGAGATTTGTTGTTTTTCTCTCCCTCACTGGCATAGAGAAATAATAAGCCATATTCTCCCTGGTGCCTAAGTCACTCCCTCACAGTAAATTTAGATACTAAAGAAGAAAATGTTGCCTCCTTCTGATCCATAAACTTGCATTCAATGCATTGTTACTAAAAGATAATTTATGTAAAAAGTATACTAACTATGAAATAAGTTTTTCAATTGCAAGTTTGTGTGTTTGTATATATGTGTATAACACATGTATATATATCTAAATTTACTGTCAAGTATGTTATAGTAAATAAAGTTAGTAGGTATAACTTACAAGATATTATTTTACTATTTGTCTATTTACAATTTACTTGACTAAATAAATAATCTGAGTATATAAAATAATGAAATAGAGCTCCTTTTAAGTGTGTCAAATATTTAGCACTTTTGACATTGATAGCAAATAAAACCATGGGTTAAAAAAAGTACTTTCTGAATTCTTAAGAACATTCAAATGTCGAAGGGGATTTCTTGGTCTTTGTGTGATCTTAAGGAAATAATTTCACCTATCATTTTCTTCATGTTGAAAAATCAGCATGTTGAAACATTTCCCTACTGTGATTGCTTCTCAAATATAATTCTGTGATTCAGTGAATTATCTAAGCACAACACATGTATCAACTTTGACACTTTGATGCTATTTATCTTTTAAGTTCAAGCTTTCCTTTATTCAATTATGATTTATTGAACATCTATCATGTGTCAGGGTCTATGGTAGACAGAGAAGACAAAATGACACCAAACCCAATTTATCAGCATGAAATACATAGTTAAATTACCGAAATAATATATTTTAAATAGGTCCTAAATATCACTAGGACAGTTGTTATTATAAAAAAGTGAATAACCTGATTCTAAAACATGCTATGAAACTGATCAAATTGTACCTACTTCTTAGTGAATATTGGATCTTCATATTTCTTGGTTTTTTGTTTTGTTTCAAAATGTTTATTTTATATTTTGCTTTATAACATATATACTCGATAATACATATAATGCATTTCTATCTATAAACTTTACATATTGGCGGTTTCTTTGTATTTTAAAAAACATTAATTCTAGTATAGTTAACATAGTTAACAAACTGTTTTATTAGTTTCAGGTGCACAATATAGTGATTCATCAATTCTATACATTACTAATGCTTATCATGATTATGTGTACTCTGAATCCTCTTGACCTGTTTCTCCCATTCCTCCTTCCTACCTCAACAATTTCCATCTGGTAACAGTCAGTTTGATCTCTCTAGTTCAAAGTCTTTTTTGTTGTTGTTGTTTGGTTTCTCTCATTTTTCTTCATTTGTTTCTTAAATTCCACATATTAATTAAATCATATTTGTCTTTCTCTGACTTATTTCACTTAATATTGTACACTCTAGACCCATTCATGTCATTGTAAATGACAAGATTTCATTATTTTTTATGGCTGAGTACTGTTCCATTGTATATATAATATATATGCCATGTCCTCTTTATCCATTCATTAATCAGTGGACAGATGGGGTACTTGCATATCATAGCTGTTACAGATAATGCTACAATAAACATAAGGTGCATATCTCTTTCTGAATGAATCATATGGTAATTCTGTTTTTAATTTTTGAGGAGCCTCCATACTGTTTTTCACCCTGGCTCTACCAGTTTGCATTCCAGTCAACAGTGTACAAAGGTTCCTTTTTCTCCAAATCCTCACCAACACTAGATGTTTTATGAGTTTTCACTTTAGCCATTCTGACAGATATAAGGTGGTTTCTCATTCTGGTTTTCATTTACATTTATGTGATGGTAAGTGATGTTAAGCAGCTTTTCATGTATCTATTGGCCATATGTATATCTTCTTTGGAGTAATATCTATTTATGTTCTATTTGTATCATCTGCCCATTTTTAATTTTATGTTGTTTTGATTTCTGGGTGTTGAGCTATGTACATTCTTTATGTATTTTGGATATGTCATTTGCAAATATACTCTTCCTTTGAATAGGTTGCCTTTAGTTTTGTGGGATTTCCTTTATGTGAAAAAGCTTTTTGTTTTGATGCAGTATCAATACCTTATTTTTGCTTTTTTTCCCCTTGCCTAAGGTGACATATCTAGAAAAATGATGCTACAGATGACATCAAAGAAGTTATTGCCTGTGCTCTCTTCTAGGATTTTTATGGTTTTAGATCTCACATTTAGTCCTTAATCAATTTTGTATTTATATTTGTGTATGGTGTCAGAAAGTGATCTAGTTTCATTCTTTTGCAAGTAGGTGTCCAGTTTTCCCAACAACATTTATTGAAGATACTCTTTTCTTCACTGCATATTCTTCCCCCTTTGTTGAATATTGACAGTGTAATCCTGGGTTTATTTATGGGTTTTCTGTTCTGTTCTGTTGATCTACACGTCTATTTTTGTGCCAGTACCATACTGTTTTGCTTACTACAACTTTGTAGTATATCTTGAAATCCAGAATTGTGATTCCTCCAGTATTTTTCTTTTTCAAGATTGTTTTGGCTATTTGGGGAATTTTGTGGTTCCATACAAATTTTAGGATTGTTTGTTCTAGTTCTGTGAAAAATACTGTTGATATTTTGATAGGGATTGCAGTAAATGTGCAGACTGATTTGGGTAGTATGGACAATTTAGCAATATTTTTTTCTCCCAATCCATGAACATGCAATATCTTTCTGTTTGTTTGTGTCATCTTCAATTCATCTCATTAATATTAGTTTTCAGAGTACAGGTCTTTCACCTTGTTAGTTAACTTTATTTATAAGTATTTTATTATTTTATTAGTAAAACAGGATTTTTTCTTGATATTTTTCCTACTACTTTATTATTAATGAATAAAAATACAATACATTTCTGTATATTGGTTTTGCATCTTGTGACTTTACTGAATTCATGTATCAGTCTCAGTGGTTGTTTGGTGGTGTCTTTAGGTTCTTCTCTATATAGTATCATGCCATTCTGCAAATAGGGAAAGTTTTAGTTCTTTCTTACCAATTTAAACAATTTTATTTCTTTTTCTTGTCTAATTGCTATGGCTAGGACTTCCATTACTATGTTGAATAAAAGTGAAGAGAGTGGACATCCTTGTCCTGTTCCTAATCTTAGGGGAAAAGCTCTCAGGTCTTAATATTGAGTATGATGTTAGTTGTGGGTTTTTCATAGATGGTGGTTATTATGTTGAGGTATTTTCCCTCCAAACCTGTGTTTCCCTCTAAACCTGTGTTGAGGGTTTTTATCATGAATTATTGTTGTATTTTGTCAAATGTTTTTTCTGCATCTATTGAAATGATCTAATGGTTTTTATCCTTTCTCTTTTTGCTGTGACATATCACATTTGGTTAATTTGTGAATATTGAACCATGCTTGTATCACAGGAATAAATCCCACTTGCTCATGGTGAATGATCTTTTTAGTGAACAGTTGGATACTGTTTGCTAGTGCTTTGTGGAGGATTTTTGCATCTATGTTCATCAGAGAAATTGGCCTGTAGTTCTCTTCTTTGGTAATATCTTTATATGGTTTTGGTATCAGGATAATGCTGGTTTCACAGAATGAATTTAAAAGCTTTCCTTCTTCTATATTTTTGGAATAGTTTGAGAATTTGGTTTTTAATGTTTTGTTAGAATTATCCTGTGAAGCCATCTGATCCTGGAATTTTGTTTGTTAGGAGTTTTTTTATTACTGACTCAATTTCATTGCTGGTAATTCATCCGTTCAAATTCCTTATGTCTTCCTGATTCAGTTTTGGGAGGTTATGTGTTTCTAGAAATGTACCCTTTTCTTCTAGGTCCAATTTGTTGGCATGTAATTTTTCTTAATAGTCTCATAATGCTTTTTGTTTCATTGGTGTCAGTTGTTATTTCTCCTCTTTAGTTTCTGATTTTGAAATTCTTTTACACACACCCTCTCTATTTGGTAGGGGTTGTGTGGCTAAAGATTTATCAGTTGTGTTGCTCTTTTCAAAGAAGGAATTACTGGTTTCATTGATCTGTTGTTCAATTGCTTGTTTTGTTTTTTTAGTTTCTGTTTTAATCTTTATTATTTCCTTCCTTTAACTGGTTTTGGGATTTATTTCTTTTTCTAGTTCCTTTAGGTGTAAGGTTAGATTTTCTTTGAGATTTTTCTTCTTCAGGTAGGCCTGTATTGCTATAAACTTTCTTCTTATAACCACTATTACTGAATCCTGAAGATTTGGATGATTATGTTTTCCTTTTTATTTGTTTCCATGTAATTTTTTGGTTTCCTCTTTGATCTCTTGGTTGATATTGTATAGTAACATGTTATTTAACCTCCATGTATTGGTATTCTTTCTAGGTTTTTTCCTTATTGCTCATTTCTAGTTTCATAGTGTTGGAGTCGAAAAGATGCATGGTATGACTTCCATCTTTTTTAACTTGTTGAGACTTGTCTTTGGCCTAATATGTGATCATGATCTATTCTGGAGAATATTCCATGTGCACTTGAAAAGAATGTGTATTCTGCTGTTTTAGGATGACCTCTTATGAATATATATGTTAGAGTCATCTGGTCTAATGTGTCATTCTAAGCCACTGTTTCTTTGTTGATTTTCTGTGTGGATGATCTATTCACTCAAGTAAGTGTGGTGTTAAAGTCACCTACTATTATTGTATTACTATTGATTATTTCCATTAGCTGCTTTATGCATTTGGGTGATCCCACATTAGATGCATAAATATTTACAACTTTTATATCTTTTTGTTGGATTATTCCATTTAAGATATCATAGTGTCCTTCTTTTTCTCTTGTTACAGTCTTTGTTGTACCATTTGAGTATGGTACAGTGTTTGTTTACCATTGAGTATGGTCTTTACCATTGAGGCTTATGGTCTTTGGCCTTTGAGGCTATGAATGTAAATGGTCTTTGGTCTTTGAGACTATAGACTTACCTTCTTTCCTTTCCAATCAAAGAGGCCCCTTTAACATTTCTTGTAGGACTGGATTGTGAATACTCATATAAGTATTGCAACCCCAGCTTTTTTTTCATTCCCATTGGCATGTTAAATTATTTTCCATTTCTTCATTTCAATCTGTATCTTTAGGTCTGAAATGAGTCTCTTGTAGGCATCTTATAGAAAAGTCTTACTTTTTAATTCATTCCATCACCCTTTGTCTTTTGATTGGAACTTTTACTTTATTTTACTTTATTTACATTCAAAGTAATTTTTTTTAAAGATTTTATTTATTTATTTGACAGACAGAGATCACAAGTAGGCAGAGAGGCAGGCAGAGAGAGAAGGGGAAGCAGGGTCCCTGCCGAGCAGAGAGCCTGACGTGGGACTCGATCCCAGGACCCTGGGATCATGACCTGAGCTGAACGCAGAGGCTTTAACCCACTGAGCCACCCAGGTGCCCCTCAAAGTAATTTTTGATATGTACTTATTGCTATTTTGTTACTTGTTTTATGGTTGTTTTGTAGTTCTCTGTTTCTTTATTCTCTTTCCTCTGTTCCTTTCTTCTCTTGATCTCTTCTCTCATTGGCTTTCTTTAGTGATATACTTGGACTCCTTTCTCTTTATTTTTTCCATGTCTTTTACTGGTTTTTGATTTGTGGTTAACATTATGTTTTATACAACATTTTCTGCATATAGCAGTCTATATTAATTTGTTGGTCACTTAAGTTTTAGCCCATTTTTACTCCTATCCTCTCACATTTTAGGTATATGATATCATACTTGGCATTATTTTATTTTATGAATCCCTATTTTATGAGTTCATATATATACTTAATTTTGATACTTTTGTGCTTTGTACTTTTTTACTTTTGCTTATGGTCTTTCCTTTCTAATCAAAATGGTCCCTTTAACATTTCTTGTAGGGCTGGATTAGTGGTTGTGAATTCCTTTAACTTTAGTCTGGGAAATTCTTTCTTTTCTGAATGATAGGTTTTCAGGATAGAGTATTCCTGGCTCTTTTTTTTGTTTTTTGTTTTTTTCCTTTTAGCACTTTGAATATATCATGCCACTGCTTTCTCACCTATAAAGTTTCTGTTGAGAAGTTTGCTGATAGCCTTTTGGGGTTTCTCTTGTATGTAACTGATTTATGTTCTCTTACTGCAGTTAAAATTTTCTCATTATCACTACCTTTTTTCCGTTTTAATAACTATGTGTCTTGGTGTGGCCCTCCTTAGACTGTTTTTGTTGGGGGCTCTCTGCACATCTTGGATCTTAGTTTCTGTTTCCTTTCCCAGATTTGGGAAGGCTTCAGCTACTATTTCTTCAAATAAATTGAAGAATTTATTCTCTTCTCTCTCTCTTCACTTCTGGGATCCCTGTAATGCAAATGTTACTATGCTTAATGACGTCAGTGAGTTTCCTGTCTTTTCATTTATTATTAATTTTTCTCTCTCCTGTTTTACTTGATTTATTTCTATTACTTTGCCCTCCAGGTTGCTGCTCCATTCTTCTGGTCCCTCTAGTTTACTATGTATTCCATATAGTTTATATTTAATTTCAGTTACTGAGTCCTTCATTTCTGATTGGTTCTTTCTTATGTTTTCTATTTATTTGTTAAGGGTCTTACTGAAGTCCTCCACTCTTTAGTCCAGGGAATATTTTTATGACAATTACTTTAAATTCTCTATCAAGCATATTATTTATCTCTGTTTCATGTAGTTATCTTGCTATAATTTGTCCTGTTCTTTATTTTGGGGCATATTCTTGTGTCTCTTCATTTTGTTAAACTCTCTATTTCTCTGTGTTAGGGAAGCCCATTACATCTCCTGCTCTTGAAAGTAATGGACTTATGAAGAAGGGGTCTATAGCGCCTATAGTGCAATGTCTTCTGTTCACCGGGACCCAGTACTTCAAGAGTGTCTCATTTGTGTGTTGTGTGTATCTTCCTATTGTGGCTCAGCCAAGTTTGCCTTTATGCCAGTCATCTGCATTGGATCCTTTCGCATGTTGTGGGCAGAATTTGGTCCTTGTGTTTGTTTGTGAGCCAGTCTGAAGTTGTCTTGTGTTTGAGTTAGATCAGGCATTTTCTAGAAATGCAGTAGCACTGAATTACAGGGCACTTTCCCTGTGTTGTGTACTGAGAAGCTTTAGGTTTTCAGTGATGCCAGCATTAGACCAGATGTCTGCTCCCAGTCCTCTCCTGGGGCCTCAATGAGACTGGTCTATGTGGTTATCTTCCCCTCTCCCTGGGGTAGGAGTCATTTTGGAGTGGTGCTGTCCCTTCTCTGGGCTGATTGCACACTGCCAGGTTTGTGGCATTGCTTTGAACTCTACCAAGTGTGTATTGGAGGAGCCAGTCCACAAGAGTGGGGTGTGCAGTGCCAGCAAGCTCTCTGCCACCACAGGAGGGGACCTGCAGCCACCAGGGATGAGAGAAGCTTGGTAGAGGAAGAGGACCTGCAGAATTTTGTGGGGGCATGGCAGCAGTGCTAGCAGGAGATGCTGGGCAGCTGCCAAAAGTCCTGCCAAAGCTGGATGGTTGAGGGGGTAGATCCACAGAACCATGTGGGGGTGGAGCCAGTGGTGTTGGAAAGTTAGGTAGAGAGTGTTGTTCCTGTGCTGGTTCCCACAGGTGTCTATGTGAATAGGCTGGGGAGGGGAAGGAAATGATACCTGTCAGCTATTTGATTCTGGAAATGTTTTGCAATGATCCCTGTTCCTGTAGCACATGCTCTGAGATTAGTAGACAAATCTCTTCCCATATAGCCAAGGTGATTTTCAAACTGTTGCTTCTGTCATTTATCTTTGAAGAGCTTTGTGTTGCTCTATTTCTTTAGGGTTAGGGACTCAGATTTCTGTCACCCTTTGGCTTTCCCAGAACCAAACAAGCTGATTTTTAAAGTTCTAGGTTTTAACCTTATGATTTCACTGATATGTGGAAATTAAGAAATAAAAAAGATGAATGTAGGGGAAGGAAAGGAAAAATAAAATAAGATAAAAACAGAGAGGGAGGCAAACCATAAGGGACTCTTAACTATAGAGAATAAACTGAGGGTTGCTGGTGGGGAGATGGGTAGGTAGATAGGCTAAATGTGTGATGGGTGTTAAAGAGGGCACTTATAATGAGCACTACGTATTATATGTAAATAATGAATCCCTAAAATCTCCTGAAACCAATATTATGCTATATGTAACTAATTTGAATTTAAATAAAAACCTGGAAGGTAAGGGGAAAAAAAAAGAAAAACTTCTAGGTATTAAGCCTAAGTAACTGTAAGAACTCAAGAAATTCAGCCTCTTTGGTTTTCAAAGCCAAGTGTTTGGGGGATTCATTCATGTGGGTTCCCAGGCTTGAGGTGTGTTTCTCTACCCTCTCTGTGCCCAGTGTCCCTCCCTTCCACAGAGAGTCCCACTAATCTGTTTAGCTCCTGACACTATCTCCACCTACCCTATGCTCTGCAACATAACCTCTTCTCTACATTTAGCTGTGGAGAGTCTGTTCTGCTAGTAATTTGGTCATTTTCTGGGTTATTTACTGATTGTGTGTTATTTAGTTGTATATGTGGGATGCGGTGAGTTTAGGATCCTTCTACTCCATCTTTCCTGGAAGTCTTCCACTTTCTGTACTGTTTGTTTATTTTGTTTTGTTTTTCATATAATTTTTAACTCTTCTTCATTTAGCAGTTTATCACAAGCATTTTCTGAGTTCATTTTTTCAAAATCATAATTTAAATACTTCCATAATAACCCATTATAAGGCACAATATAATTTGCATATTCAATTTTAGAAGTTAATTTTTATTTATTTAATGTTAGTAAAAGAGTAAATAAATATTAATATTACTCATGTTATACACATATGTATGAAATTTAAGCATTTCCTTATATTTGGGAATATAATTTTTTATTATACTTTTAAACATTGTAAATAATATAATAATATTTATGAATAATTCATTATTCTAATTATTCATTATTTCCTATTGATATATCCCATGCAGTAAAAGTCTTCCAACCATTCAAATGTCAGTGGAACTATTTCTTAAAGTCTATAAACTTATGCTTATACAATTAACAGTTTTCCTCTCAACTCATATAGATTTCTAAATTTCTCTAATCTACACTTATTACTGAAAAATAGTGTCAAATTGTTTTTACACAAATACAAAGTGTTGTTTACATGTATTTCTTCAAACATCTTCAGTGGTTCTCCATTTATTAGAGTAAGAAACTAGCTCTTCTAACTAGTATTCAAAATGCTTTCACACCAGTTTAGATTTATTTTTCCTAAGGTATCTTCATGCATTATCCCAAACAAAATTATAGCTGAAGAGTTTAAAGAATCATGACTTTTACAAATTGCATATCTATATTCTTAATACTCTCATGCTGACTTAATCCCACATATCTGCGCAAAATTTGGGAATCTATTACCAGCAACCCACCAGGAGAGTTGCTTTTTTTGTTGTTGTTTATCAGAATTCCTATTGTATTCGCTGGATACAACTATGCATTTAATGGCTATTCACATTAAAAGTCCTTTTATTTTTTAATGAAATTTTAGTTATATTTCTTATATATCAAGCATACCAGGTTCATTGGAAATGAATTATAAAAAGAACCATTTTTTCATAGACCAATCACTGCCATTAAAAGCCAGCAGTTCAACTCAACTTATCATCTGTAGAAAAGAAAAAGCTATGTTTATCCTGCCCATTTTTCATGATTATTGAGAGTAAATAAATGAAATAATGAATTTTTAAGATATCTATTAATAATATCTATTAAATATGTCTATTGAAATTTTAATATAGCTATTAAACTGACATTTTCCTTTGCACTTTCTTCTAATATATTCAAGATTATTCTAAAGTCTTATAATACACATAAGAATTGGGTATATTTGTATTGATAATATAGAACAATTCTCAGAGAAGATAACAGGAACTATCCACCATATGTCTTGTACCCTCTTTAAAATGGCTCTTCTATTGATTCTAGTAACTGAATAAAATAGCATGATCAATTTCATGTCATTTGTTATGAAACAAAACAATTTCAAAAAAATAAGAAAAGAATAAGTCACTTCCAGGAATTCTCTCTGTATTTAAAATGCTAAAGGGAGTCAAAAGTTGTATTATTTCTGCTTAGTGTGATTAACAATAAGAGCTAAATTAAAAATAAAATGGAATAGAAGGGAGAGCATGTGTTAGTTTTGTGGGGTAACTGGTCAGTCATAGTAATAATAGAAATAGCCACTACCTGTCCTTGAATGTAATTGTAAATTGGTTTGGGGAAGTATAATACTGGTGAAAATAAGATAACCTGGAGGATTTAAGCACATAGAGCTTCTTATAAAATTTCAAAAATTCAAATAGGTGAAGTAAAGAGGTAGTGCTTCTGGCATCTTTTCAGTTCTCACATTAGGAAAGTTCAGAGAGCAAGTTATAAAACAACCTACAAAATGTGTGTTGCTTTTGTATGACAGAGAAAGTCAAAGTCTTTCAAAAACAGTCCTTTAAATGCATCGGTATTTGATGTCATTAACTATGGAAATCACAAATTTGATGACCTGACCTTGAAATAGAAAGTAACCCCTCTACTCTTTTTCTCTTATTAAAATAGTCTCAGTTAAGGGCGACAATGAGGGGTAACTGGCACATTTTAAGAATTTATAAGTATTTGTGGAATAAAACAAATAAATATATTATTTAATTATGATTGGGGTTATACTATATATTTTTTACCTATTATCTAATAACCAAATGTCATTTAAATAGCTAATCACTTAAGCACTGAAATTAAACATTTGATAGTCTGTTGAGAACATTTTTTTTTGAGAAATGTTGGTAATCAGTTAGCAGTTCTGCTCTTTCTGTTTAGCCTATAGCAACTCTAAAATGGTATGTCCTAACAAAAAACTGTGCCTTTTAGATTCACACAAAAGGTCATTTAAAGTCATATTTTCTATGAAGTTAAGAGTTTCAGGATGTGACAAATGTTCTGTATTTTTTTTCCTTTTATAAAAATATTAACATTAGAAGGAAAGAGATGCTGTTGTAATGGGGAGTGTAGCCTGTGATTTTCAAACAGCTGTGGTTTCCTGAAAGCCAACTTTCAAAAATTAGGTTATTTAGTTCATCCAATTTTACTGAAAAAAAAATTGTGTTATCTAGCTCAGATCTGGATTAGTATTTGCACATCTTCTAATCTGTGGTAGGATGACCTCAGGACAGACATCTGTTTGGATGTCTTGGATGAGTTCACATACAACCATCTGTTCATAGAAGAGTAGCCACTTCAAAATTGGTCAGAACCTTTGGTGAGATATTAAGGGCACAGAGTTTTTCAGGATTGCTCTATTCTTACTATATTACACTGAGAAACAAAACAAAACATGAGACTCGCCATGTTCTAGGGTATATCAATTAATGACATATTAGTTGAAGATTCTTAATTCCTTTGTAGAATGTTAAACTTTAAATAAACACCAAAATAAATGGACATATGAAATCTGATATCTTATTTTGAACAAATATCTCATAAATCTATAACAAAACTAATGAATAATGAACTATTAAAAACAACAAACTTCTGATTATAAAATAGCACTGTGATTTATTTATTTTAAAGAGAATGGGGAAAGCAACTGCAAAAACAATAAATCCACAACTTTTTTGGTGTGTGTTTTTCTGCTTTTTAATTTTTTAGCATGTTGTGTCTTTAAAAAATAATTATATATATAATACCTATATCTAATTAGAGATGTAGGTAGATAAAGATGTATGTAAATTGCTGTGACTGAGAAACAAAAGCAAAATAAGACCTATTTTCCCCGCAAATAATAATAAACTTGAAGGATAAAAATGACCCACCAGGTTTCAGAGTCTTTTAAATTTTTCATAAATGAATACAATCATATTTATAAAATATCAGATTTATCAAAACAAGAAAATATAACATCCTAAGCTACTTGACACTGTACCAACACTTACTGTAAAGCTGTCTCAAGTGTATTATTATTAGGGCTCTCAATATACTTAGAGATGATCATAGTTATGATGATTATTCTATTAGTCAGCATACACCATCTGTTATATGTAAACGTAACTCTTAAGTAGCTAACACAGAAAAGTGCCTTTTGTTTTTATGGGAGAGTGGGGTTAGGTTTTTGTTTTTATTGTTTGTAGTTTTTTTCTTGCTCATAAAATACTCTGCCAGTTTGGGTTATTTGACAAGGGAGCTGACTTCTGATCTGTGACTCCACCTAAATACTTTCTTCCGTGATTACTGTAAGAGAGTAAGGGTCTTGCACTAGCAACTGAATTCATTAGCCAGAAAGAGACACATGCCATTTCTGTCCCCAAGCCATTGGCCAAAGTAAGTTGCATGGCACTATCTAGTTAAAGGATGGGGTAGAAAATATAATCTGTGCTTGAAAAAGAAAAAAAATCGGATAATGTGAGCAAACATACATGTGTATATGTGTGGATATAGATTACACATATGCAATTATGCACATATGTGTAAAATATATCTGTATGTACCTTTATTACATTCTTTATTAGGAAGAAGATTAGACATTAACTCATGTGTCAGCTGTGGGATGAGTTTGAGAAATGTTTTTAATTTTACTATTTCACATCCTTTGTTAACACTTAGTCACATTTTATTTTATTTTATTTTTAAAGATTTTATTTATTTACTTGAGAGAAAGAGCATGAGAGGGGAGACGATCAGAGGGAGAAGCAGACTCCCTACTGAATAGGGAGCCTGTTGCAGGACTTGATCCCGGGACTCCAGGATCATGACCTGAACTGAAGGTTGTTGCTTAACCAACTGAGCCACCCAGGTGCCCCTTAAGTCACATTTTCAAAAAATCAAAGAGCATCAAGTCCTAATTTCACTTTTATCATAACCTTTTTATTTATGCTATGCCATTTCACCTCATACTATACATTACATTCATTATTATACTATACAATATTATTTCCACTATGCATGTGCCATGTAGGCTATATGCCTTTTAGAACAACTGGAATATTTTATCTCATATATTTTTTCTCATATCTTATGATGATTTAATTGTGGTGTTTGAAAGACACAAATGGGTTTACTTTAAGTTTGGTAGTCAGGATATCAGATTTGTTACTTCCTAAATGCATCCCTTATATGTAAAGCACAGTGCTGAGCATGAAGCATTTATTTATTTCATTGTATATCTTTCTGAATTTTTTCCACAAAAAATAATGGTTTAATTTTTACTTTTCTCTTGAGGAAAGTGAGCTCCTAAAATAATGTTATCGTTGTTTACACAGACAGGTGTTTTGGATAAAATGGATCCACAGGAAAGACTTCAGGCAACCATAAGATTCAGGTAATACATAAATGAATATATTCTTAACTGCATGACTTCCATAATAGTCCTATTTCAGATAAACAAATCAGAAAACAAATGTTAACAGTCTGTCTTCATTCTACTTACAATAATGGGTGCAGCGATAGTCTTTAGTGACTACTAGAGCCTAATTTCCAAGTGTTTAGTGCAGTAAATGGAGATAAAGAGAATATATCCTAAAATGTCTAGATTAATATCTCTTGAGATAACTATTAAAAAATAAAACATTGTTTATATTCCATTATGCTGTTCTCATATAAGAATGTAAATCTAAGTAATTTTAGTAGAGTATATATTTGTTCAAGAATTTGGTGGTAATTTGGGAGATACAAGCTAGAATGACTTGCCTTACTAAGTCTGCAGTGGGAGAGATGCAAAGACCAAAAATCTGATCATTTCACTTCATGGATGATGGAACTGATTTCAAAAGACTTGGGAAGGGGTCTCAACTCACAAAGTTCAGCAGTGATGGTGCCAGAATTATAATCCATCCTTCGTGATTTATATAGTATCTCTTTCATTTTAGAGCATAGTTTTCCATCTTTTAAAAGAAGGGGGTGCTGGGCACCTGGGTGGCTCAGTTCGCTAAGAACCTGCTTTCAGCTCAAGTCATGATCCCAGGGTCCTGTGATCAAGCCCCATGTTCGACTCAGCAGGGAGTCTGCTTCTCCCTCTCCATCTGCCCCCTGTTCATGCTTCCTCTCTCTCCAATAAATAAATAAAATCAAGAAAGAAAGAAAGGTAAATTGGTTTTCCAAGGGTAACTACCTGAAATCATACTTTTGATTAGATTGCTAAACATATCTTAGCCTTTAAATTCATCTATTCCAAATTCTGTCATTTTTAATCAGAGCTCATTCTATTTTCTTCTCCAAGAGTATCAAGTAAATATGAAGTAAGTACTGCCCAGAGAGTTTAAAAAAAAAAGAAATCAATTCATTTATTCAGGTAAATAGACCATTTAAAAAAAAAATGACTGATTCACTATCAGCCTTGTCTAAGCCTCCCACTGGGTAGCTAAAAGTAGTCGGAGAAAAATCACACACCAAGGAGATTGTTAGCAATGTAATTGCATAGTCACTAACCTCAGCTGGACCTCAATACTGGCTGAGAATTTTATTATTACATTTGTTTTGTCTAGTTTCTGCAGTCAAACTTTTCTATCTTCCACACTCCTCTACCTGAGTGGTTCTCAGCAGATGACCTTGCCTCCTACTTGGTAGAAAAAAGTAAAGTCTATCGCAAGCAACCACCTCAAATTCCTGCCACCGAGTCTTCAATTCTACATCTATCGGCCCCTATTTTTAATTTATGTAAATGGTATTCAATAGAACCTATGTCTTCAGGGAATATCCATGTTGGACTGTGTGCATATGTATCTGCAGAAGTGCTTATGTCTGATACCTGTTGCTTCTAACTATTGTGTTGTATACAGTGTTGTATATCCACCACAGTCTTCCTATTTCCCCAGTGTGGCTTTCTGAGAGGGTTCCAGCATTCCACTACTATTAACAATTCTGTGATAAACATCCTCAGATGTAATTTTTTTTTAAAGATTTTATTCATTTATTTGAGAGAGAGGCAGTGAGAGAGCATGATCAAGGAGAAGGTCAGAGGGAGAAGCAGACTCCCCGTGGAGCTGGGAGCCTGATGCGGGACTCGATCCCCCGTCTCCGGGATCATGACCTGAGTCAAAGGCAGTCGTCCAACCAACTGAGCCACCCAGGCATCCCTGTAATTGTTTTTTAAGTTGACATATTTAAGCAGGATTGTTACCTATACTTACCTTGAACGAGGTCAGATACTTACAACTAGAATGGCTTTATTCTTGTACATTTTCAGCTGCAGTCCTTCATCATTCTTTCATTTACACAGTTGAAAACAAAACTCAGCATATTCCAGGTTTTCCTGATGGAATGCTGGCAATGTGTTAATAGGTTGTTTTTAAGTTGCAGTTCTATAACTAATACATTTGAATATCTCTTTTCATTTGACGGAACTTGGGGTTTCATCTCCTCTGAACTGGCTATTCATATATGTTTGCCAGTTCTTCTCATAGGTTGTCTGTGTATATATTTTTGATTTCTAGACATTTCTGTTTACTTTAATGTCATGAACTTACTCACTTTAGATAATGAATTTCTGATTTGTGATTTCTATTAACATGGATTTCTCTTACAATGGCTTTGCCTACTCAAACTTATCTGTCTGATTTCTTTCACTCAGTTGAATATTTTTGACATTATCCATGTAGTTGCTTGCACCAATAGTCTCTTCTTATTATTGCTGAGTAGTATGTCTTTGTATGAATAGATCAGTTCATTTGGTTTTCTATTGATGAAAACGTGGAATGTTTTCAGTTTGGGCTAGAATGAGTAAATTTCCTCATTGTATCTTTGTAAAGATATATATATCTATATATAGATATATATATCTATATATAGGTATAAATATAAAGAATATCTTTGTAAAAGTCTTAGTGTAGACATATTTCATTTTTAAAAATAATGTCTAGAAATAGAATTGCTGAATTCTAGAGTAAGTGAACGTTTATAAGAATTGGCCAACAATTTAAGAAAAAAAAAAGTCAGAACTTTTTATCCCCATCAGTAAGAAAGTTCAGGTGGCTCCATACTCTCAATAATATTTGTATTATCATATTTTTTAAAGTCACACATCTTGTCTATTTTAGCCATTAAAAATCATACAGTTGCCTCTGAGGATTCCAATAGCTACAAATATCAGAATGTTGTCATTATTATTCAGTTAAAGTATATTTTAATTTTTTTCCATTTGATTTTTTTCTTTGATTCTTGGGTTCTAGAGATGGGTTTTGTCTAATTTTCAAGTATTTGAAGATTTTCTGAATATATTAATGTTAATGATTTGTAATAGAACATCTTTGTGGTTCAGAAGCCATTCTCTGAATGATTTTGATCCTTTGAGATTTATGGAGACTAATTGTTTCGATGATTCTGAATTAATGTTTTTATAAACTTGAGAATAATATATTTTTGTTTTTGTGGAGTGGGGTTTTCTGTACATATATATGACATCACTTTGTTCATGTGTTCAAATTATTTACATCATTTTAGATTTGTCTGCTTTTTTCTTTCAGTTACTGACAATGTAATGTTAAAGTCTGCAGCTATATTTGTGGATGTGTTTATTTCTTCCTTTAATTCTGTCTTCTTTTCCCTTTATCTGCATCTATACTATTGCATGCATACAAATATTACACTGTAACTATTTTCTATAACAAGACCCTTTTGTCAATATCAAATGACCTTAATTTACAATCTTGTACTATTTTTTAATTCACTTTTTTCTGATACTAATAGAACCACTTCAGCTTTCTTATGCTGCACAGAAGATTGTTTATGTAAAATAAGTTTTTCATTTTTAGATTATCAATATCTCCTTTATGTTGGAATTGTTCATTGTATGTTTGTTAGTTTGTTTTATTATTTGCATACAATAGGAAGATAAGCTTCAAAAGCAAGGTAAGTACATATTTTCCTACAAGGAAATCACCCAAGTAATTATTGCCAACTAAACAAAAATGTTTGTATTTTTTTCCCCTTAAACAAAATTTTAAAATTGAGTTATATTGGGACTAGATTTAGATGAACACTTATTTCCTGGGTGTAGTTTCTTAGCTTCTCTGAAGCTATGGCTATATTTCTCTCTCTGCTATATGATTGTCTAAGACATTCTTAGGGCCTTATAATTATTTTATTACTTTATTACAAATTGCACCTGAACTATATCACTTTACATATTTAATTTTAGGTGTACTCTATTTTCTTATTAGATTTTTAAAAGTGCAATTAGTCTAGTCTCCATTACTCTCCAAATGTCTAGATTTTCTTCTCCCATTTTTTCCCTTCAAGACAAGTTTAAAATATTAGTTCAGTATCTTGGCTACTAAAAACTCATCATTAATTTTATTTCTTTCTTAATTTATAGCAAGCTATTATCCTTCCTGTCTCATTCCCTTCTGCTACATTTGTTGCCTGTAGCTTTTATTTTATGCTCTCACTTATTTTCACTTGCTATCAAGCTCTACCAATTAATGTGTGTGAATGTGTATCTGTATATTTGTGACATCTTATTACTTTTATTTTGTGCCAGGCAATTCATATTCTTGAGTTTTTATAGTGTTATGACTTATTTGTGTTGTCTTTCTATATTAAAGGTGATTATATTTCATGATGTGAAATACAATAAATATAAATTCCATTAATAAAAATTTCTCTCTAATAATCTTATAAAATGTACCCACTCAGGACAATAATGCTTTCTCCTTTTCCATTTTTGTTTCTCCCCAAACACTGTAACATAATTATAAAGCCTTCTTTTTAAACAGATGGAGCTTAGAAGTTAAAGTTAGATGAATGGTTTATGGCAGTGATAATATAATGAGAAGAAAACTGGCAAATTATTATACCTCAAAACAGATTCTTTTTTCTGTTAATTATATGTTATTGGTATACACATAGGCAAAAGGTTTTCTTCAAAATGTTTGCAAATCAGAAAAGATCACATTAATTTACAGGTGAGCAAAAAGAGTTGAAAGAATAGGGGAAATTCCAGAAAAATATGTTGTAGAATACAGTCATGATTTGTAAATGCCATTCTAAACAGGAATATTTATGACTGAAAAGTCTACCAAGTAATATCTGAGATTTTTGAAAAAGATATTTTATTGGGAAAAAATAATGCTGCTGTTTAAGTGGATTTCTTCAGATTTTATTCATCTGTTTTGTTTGTGTGGTATTTTCATTACCTACGGTAGTAAAAAATCTCTTCCATAGAATTTTCCAATAGAAAACCAGAAACGGAATAGTCAAACAAAGAAAATATAAACCCTGTGGTATTGGGTGTTGGATATTCAGGAAGAAATGTCCCTTTTAGCCAAGACCAAGTTTTGGAAACAAACTGACAACACTAACAGCGTTTTAATAAAAATCATTTTACTGCCTCAATATGCATGGCAAACAGCTGCCAAGTGTCAGGTTCAGATAAGCTGAAAGCAAGATGGCTGAAAGGTACATTTTCTAATCAACTTCCTGAATTATCTTTGACTCCTGGTATGGCCTCACATGTGACCTAATTATGAAGCATAACATGCCAATATTTTCATAACAAAAAAATGAAAATTGGTCTTTTAATTCTTTGGAAATGGTTCATGATGTTATCCTTGCCCTGTTACTTCAATGAATTTTAGATATACTCTTCCCCTTAAACTTTGTCGTCTGACTAAAAAGTGGCAGACACCGATTTTTGGTGACATCATTTTCATTCTGTGTTCCATTATGCACGTTTTGCAAGTTCTCAAATTTATATATTTCAGTAGCTAATATTTTTTTCTTCCTGAGGCCATAGTTGGTTAAAGTCTTTTAAAAAATGAATTTTATCTAGGCCATGGCCAAAGTGGTTTACTGTATTAAAAGCAGATAGTAAAGACATAGGAATTCAAAATAACATGCCTCGGTGTGTTTATTAAGAGTAGGATGGGAAATATGGTTTATATATATTTTTTCCTGTTCTATACTTCAAAAAGTTTAGTGACTTCATTTCTATATTAATATTTCTTTGTTCTTAATTCCCCTATCCCATCCTGTTCTTCCTCTTTTCTTCTCTTCTCTCTTTCCTGAAAGGCAGTTTTATGTTTTCTTATTCTTTTTTCTAAACCATGAAGAAGCATGAAATAGAATTTAGATTTTTTAAACTTTTATTTATTTATTTAGACAGAGAAATGAGAGAGAGAGAGAGAGCAAGCACAAGTGGGGGAGGGGCAGAGGGAATGAATTTCAAGCAGACTCCATGCCCAGCACAGATCCCCATGCAGGAGTTGATCTCATCACCCTGAGATCGTGACCTGAATGTAAATTAAGAGTTGGACATGCAACCAGCTGAACCACCCAGGCACCCCTGAAAGGTGCTTTTTCTTTTAAACCATGAAAAAGCATGATGTAGACTATATTTCTTAAGCTGTAAGTAGCATTGAAAAAATTGTACGTGGAAAGATGACTAAGACTGAGAGCATTTCAGAAAATAGCTACAAAAGGTTCTGATGTAGAAACAAATTTGGCTAGTCCAAGAAACTAAAATACTAGAAGCGAAATGAGAATTCTAATAGATAAAATGGTATCATGTGGATTTTAACATTACTGGAAAATGATAAGAAGTAGAGAAGAGAAGAAAGATAAGTATTTAACTTCTTCAGTGACTGCAGGGGAGTGGACAAGAGACAGGTGAAGAGGGATGATAATGTTTGAGGCTTGAGTAACACACAGTGAAAGAAAGTTTTGCTATTATGTTTTTGGTGGTGGTGGTATATTTTTGGACAGTAGAGACCTAAAAGTGGCAATTGCAAGCAAAGAGATATCAGTTTACCCTCCTAGAACAGGTATATAAAATAACAAAAATTGTTCCAGATTTGTGAAATAGGAGAAGCTATTGTTCAATTAACAGCTGGTTTTCCATAAAAGCAAAGATAGTAAGAACAATGTAAAATGGTACAAGTATAGGCAAGTTTGTTGATTATAAATTGGTGAAAAGTATGGAGAGAAAAGGAAGGGATGGTGGATTGGATTATGTTAGGAAATATACATAAATGATGTCTTAGATTGATTGGAAGGATGAGACTTCTGTCAGTGAATGGGATCAGTAGAACTCCAAGGCAAGATGGATTCATTCTAACAGTCTGAGTGAGACAGGGTAACTAGACATATTTGTATATATCCAAATACATCCTCATAGCTATAGCAGCACACAAAGTACAGATTTTTGAAGGCTTCATGTTTACACATGGTGCTGATACACAAATGATAACTTCTTAATGTCTCTTGATGCTGAACTGATTATTCCAGTAAAGATGAAACAATGGCAAGGAAAATTGTATTTGTAACAGTAAAGAAATAACAGAAACCAAAAGGTTCAAGGCAGTGGCTTACTCATGATGTGTATTCATAAATACAAATAGGCAGTGTGTTAATTTGCTGAGGAGGCCATAACAAATTACCACAGACTGGCTGGCTTAAATAATAGAGATTTATTTTCTCGCAATTCTTGAGGTTGGATGTCTGAGATGAAGGTGTTAGCAAAACTGGTTTCTTTTCAAGTCTCTCTCCTTGGCTTACATATGGCCACATATTTATTGTGTCTTCACATGTTTATCCTGCATGCACATGACTTGTGTTTCTATCTATGTGTCCACATTTCCTATTCTTACAAGGATATCAGTCACATTGGACTAGGGATTACCCCCAAAGACTTGATTTTATTTATTTTTATTTATTTATTTTTAAAGATTTTATTTATTTATTTGACAGACAGAGATCACAAGTAGGCAGAGAAGCAGACAGAGAGAGAGGAGGAAGCAGGCTCCCCGCCGAGCAGAGAGCCCAATGTGGGGCTTGATCCCAGGACCCTGAGAACATGACCCGAGCTGAGGCCAGAGGCTTAATCCACTGAGCCACTCAGGTGCCCCAAAGACTTGATTTTAACTTAATCACATTTTGAAAGATCCTGTCTCTAAATATGTAAACACTCTGAAGCACAGGTTTTTAGCATATATGAATGAACATATTAACACATGGATTTTGGGGCAACCCATAATAAACAAGTAAGGTATATGTTCTTGTACCTAACGGTCCATCTCTGTGCCTTTATAACAGAAGATTGTCTATTCTACCACCTACTTATAAAGTTGGAAATGTGCAGCAAGGAAAGAGCAAGATATACCTGAAGAGTGTACCATTCCTAGATTTTATTCTTTGGCCTCTTGATACCTTGAAAATGCAGAACTAGATACAGATAATTTGACAAACAGATGTGGTATGTAGTGTTTCATTCAGTGAAGACTACAAAAATTGAAAACTTCCTGGTGTATGTATAAGTAAATGTAACAGATTATATAGATTATATACATGTGATGAAATCTACCAAAATAGATTTTATATATATGTGATTCAATCTACCACAGTTTTAAAGAAAAAAAAGAACATTAACAATTAAATTTCAAATCTGTTACTAATTATGTGGCATGAGACAACTCACCCAGACATAATAAACCTCTCCATTTATTCTCTTCAAAATGAGAGTTATGGACAAATTATACCTAGGGATTCTTTCAAAGTTTCTATCTCTATTTTTTCAAATATTAAATAAGACATAAAAATGGGATAAGGTTTGAAGAACTTTAACAATATGACATATAAGATTATTCTAATCTTATAATCTTAAATATTTTTTTATTTTCTCATAATTTGATATTGCATTCACTTTTTTTTTTTTGGAGGGGAAGAGATAACATTAAGCATAGCTTCAACTCTGTATAAAGCTTCAGTACTCCTTTGTGTGTCATGTTAAATCCTATTTTCAATAATATTACTGAGTGTTTCAGAGGAGCATCACAAACTTCAACTGTGTGTTTATAAAGTGAAGGAAGAGTAGTAACTATTCTCTTGTTACCAGGTTTACTCATCACTTGGTGATCACTCTAATATACACCACCACACAGCTCCCTGAAAAACTCCTAACATGATACTTTAAAAACAACATCCACACTTGAAGGTAAGAAACAAAATAAAGGTAAAACAAACCAACAAATAATAGAATAACTATACAAAAACCTAACTAGATCACATCATTTTCTGTGCAAAATACCTTCAATCTCAGAAGTTACTTTTCCTAAGCTGAAGAAGTTATTACCACATAATTAGTTGCCCATTTACTATTCTTTAAATTTCACATATAGATCTACTTATTTTGAATATAATGGCCAAAATAAATGCAATGAATTGGAAACATGGTACTTTTTTAGCTCAGTGTAGGTAGTGAAAGTTAAAGTCTTTCAATACTAGAACAAGCCAAAAAAGCCATAAGTATTCTATTTTTTCTTATTCACTTATTCATTTGTTTAAATCATGCTTTTCTTTTTCCTGATATCTTGGAAGACTTCCTACTTGCATATTCTCTAATGTTTCACGTTTTGTAACTTGGAACTTCTTGTCTATTTTTTCCCCAGGAAGTCAAACTGTGAATACCTTTTAAAGAAATTCTATTGTATTGACAGATGATATCAACATCATGGTGGCAGGCATCATTACTTTTTTCTCTCCTCTTTGATTTACAACTAACTGGATATTAAAAAAAAAAAAAAAAAGCACATCTGCACACTGTCCTAGAACATGTAAGAAATTCATCCATTTGTGCACCAGAAAGTAGGTGGATTGGATTGTGCAGGAGGCATTAGAGTGAGGGAAGTGGTAACAGAAGCAGTGATGGCAGAGAAGGAAGTGAGCAGTCTGGCTGAGTCAGCACTGACTTTTATGGCAGAGGAGATGGGGAATGAAGACAGTGAGTAGAGGGGCATGCTCAGCTACATGGACTATAGCTGAAGGGATCCATTGATATCTCTGAGGCTAAGGGAAAGGCTTGGGGAGGGAAATAAGGAAAGGGAAGAAGGCAGACAAAGAAGAGCAAAGGAAACCATCTCCTGCTGTCTTCCCTGAGAGGCAAGAGGACAGCCCACATACTTTTGGTACTCCCCTACTTGAGGATCCCCCTATTGAACTGTGAGCACACAAGTGCTAAGTGTATACCTTCCCCGGTCTGCTGCCACCCTTTGCCTTTTTCTTTTCTTTTCTGTTTCATTCTTTTCTTTTCTTTTCTTTCTTTCTTTTTTTTTTTTTTTCTATATGCATACTCCCAACCTTAGTGGTGAGTAAGCTCCTTGAAGAGAAACAAAACTTGGGCTGTAACATTCCTTTCTGGAAAATAAAGGGAAGATTCTTTACTATCAACTTACTGAACTGTTAGAGTCAAAATAAAGAAGCCTTGCCTAATAAAGATATTCACTACTTCATATACAGTGGCAGAGGCACTTTTCATCTAACACGATGAAAAATCATGGTAATATGGTATTACAAAAAGAAAAATGACAATTTTCCAGCAAATGAACCTAAAGATATGGAATATTACAATATAGCTGATAAAGAATTTTAAGTAGCTCTTAGGAAGAAAATCAATAAGCTACAAGAAAATTCAGAAAGGCAATCAATGATACTGGGAATAAAATTAACAAACATAAATTAACAAACATAAAGAGTACTTTACCATAAAGATTGAATTTCTGTAAAGGAACCAAACAAATTCTGTAGTTAAAGAACTCAGTAATGAGATGAAGAATGAACTAGAATGCATTGGAAATAGAGCAGATTTTATGAAAGAGAGAATTAGTGAGCTTGAAGATTCAGGTAGATTCAGGTAGAAGAGGTAGAAGAGGAGAGATAACTAAAAATTTTAAAACATGAAGAAATCCTACAAGAACTATCTGACTCCATTAGAGAATCCAACATAAAAATAATGGGCACCCCAGAAAGAGAAACTAGGGAGGAGGGAGAAGAGAGTGTATTTAAAGAAATAATAGCTGAAACTTTCCCAGCCCTTGGAAAGGAACTGGATAAATAAGACCAAAAAGCCAATATAACACCTCATTATCTCAATGCACAAAGACCTTCTCCAGTTTTATATTAAAACTGTCAAAAATCAGTGATAAAAAATTTTAAAGGAAGTCAGAGAAAAGAAGATAGTAACCTACAAAGGTACTCTCATTAGGCTATCAGCAGACTTCTCAGGAGAAACTCTACAAACCAGCTTAAAGTAGAATGACATATTCAAAATATTGAAAGATTTAAAAAGCCAGCCAAGAAGAGTACTCTATTTGCAAAGTTATCTTTAGAATAAGTCTTTTTAAAAAGAATATATTAAGCTTTTAACCATAGTTTAAAGGTTAAAATAAATGAACATTGAAAATAACCAGCTATCACAACTTGGTAATGAAAGGATAGCATAAAACGAGATAGTTTGTAACATCAAAAATATAAAAGAGGGAGCATATAAGGATGGGACTTTTATATACAGATAAATTGCTAACAGCAGAAAAAAGACTATTTTATCTATTAAATGTTTCATGTAAACCTCATGGTATCCATAAGCAAAAATCCAGAGTATGGACACAAAACATAAAAAAGGGGAGACTGAATAAGTCACTGGATAACTACTAACTTACAAAGCTAGACAAACAGAAGAAAAAAGGAACAATGGAGAGACAAAATAACCAGAAGTCAAAAGTTAAAATAGCAGTATAAATCATGACATATTAGTAATCACCCTAAATATAAATTAATTGAACTCACCAATCAAAGACACAGAGTGGCTGGATGGATAGAAAAATGAAACCCAACTACTTGTTGCCCCTACGAGACTCATTTTGGGTCCAAAGACACTCATAGGTCAAAGTGAGAGGATGGAAGGTGATATTCCAAGCAAACAAAAATGAAAAAAAAAAAAGGGGCGCCTGGGTGGCTCAGTGGGTTAAAGCCTCTGCTTTCGGCTTGGGTCATGATCCCGGGGTTCTGGGATCGAGCCCCGCATCGGGCTCTCTGCTCCGTGGAGAGCCTGCTTCCTCCTCTCTCTCCCTGCCTGCCTCTCTTGCCTACTTGCAATCTTTATCTGTCAAATAAATAAATGAAATCTTAAAAAAAAAAAGAAGAAGAAAAAAGGGCAGGTATAGCCATACTTGTATCAAAGACTTGTATCAAGCCAAAAAAGGTAACAAGAGACAAAGGAGGTCATTATATGATAAAGGGATCAGTATATCAAGAAGATAAAACAATCCAAATATGCTCTCAACACCCAAGCACTGAAGTATATTAAGCAATTAGTAACAGAACTTAAGAGAAAAATAGACAACAATATAATAATCATAGGGGACTTCAATACTTTACCTTTAGCAATAGATAGATCATACAGACATAATCAAAAAGGAAACATTGTAATTGAAGCACACTTTAGAGCAAACAGACTTAATAGACAAATACAGAACTCTGCATACAACAGCAGCAGAATACACATTCTTCTCAAGTACACATGGAACATTCTCCATGATAGATCATATAATAGGCCACAAATCAAATCTCAGCAAATTTAAGAAGATTGGAATGATAACAACTATCTTCTCTGACTACAATGTTATGAAACTTAGTAATCAACAATAAGAGGACTTCAAAGTGAGAAGATTTATAAATATCTGGGAACTAAACAACACACTTCTAAACAATCTTTGAGTCAAAAAGTCAAAAGGGAAATAAAAAACTCAAATGAAAATGGAAATACAACATGCCATATATTGTGGGATGCAACAAAAGCGGTTCTGAGAGGAACATTTGTAGCAATAAACACATATATTAAGATATTAGGAAAAAATCTAAAAACTTAATTTTATACTTCAGGTTACTCAAAGAACAAACTAAGTCCAAAGTTATCAGAAAGAAAGGCATAATAAGAATTAAAAAGGAAGTAAATGAAATACCAGAAAAAAATAAAAAGGATCAGCAAACGATAAGATCCTTAAAAAAATATATTTGACAAATCTTTAACTGTTCAAAGAAAAAAGAAAACTCATATGATCCAGTAATTCCAACTTTGGAAAAATACCCAAAGGAAATGAAAACAGCAAGACATATGCACACCCATATTTATTGGAGTGTTACTCACAATAGCCAGGTAATTGAAACAGTTCAAATGCCCATCAATAGATGAAGGAATAAAAAACACATGGTTCATATACACAAGTCATTCAGCCATGTGAAAGGAAGATATCCTCTCATCTGCAACAACATGGATGGACCTTAAGCACATTATGCTAAGCAAGATAAGTTGGACAGAGAACAAGTACTGTATGATATCACTTAAATGTGGAATCTAAAAAAGTTAAACCTGTAACAAACGGAGTGAGTGGTGGATGCCAGGGGGTGGAGGGAGGAGGAGAATAAGAGTGATGATATTTAAGGGTAAATGCTTGTAATGAGTAGTAAATAAGCCATAGAGATCTAATGAATGCTTTAGTGAATATAGACTATAATAGTATACTATAATTATGCAACCTGATAAATATTACCACATTGGCAGTCATATTACAGTATATAAAGGTATCAAAGTAGCACATTGTACTTACACAGTGTTGCCTGTCAAATTTATTCAACAAAAATTTCTTTGAATTTTATCTTACTGCTCAGTTAAAATATATCTCATTTTAGCTGGGAAGAATTTGTACATAGGTTGTATATAAGAATATACAGTGTATTAAAAATTTTTCTTTCTTTACTATAGTTTTACAAAGACCCTGTATTTTCTTAATCCTTATCACTCACAATTTAGATAGCAAATCAGGTTTTCTTGACCAAAGATGGAAGTGCTGTGATATATAAATTATCTCTACTTGTTTTTCTATGTTATTTATTTCTCTCAAGGTATTAATTGTGTATCATATTACTCTCCTTTTGTTCTATCTTTTGTGGCTTTTAAATCAGGTTATTCCATTGATTAAATAATTTTTCTTCTTTTAATTTTTTTCCTTAGTTCTTTGGATGTTCTACATGTGATATTTTCCTCCTTTCTTTTTTTTTTTTTTTTAAAGATTTTATTTATTTATTTGACAGACAGAGATTACAAGTAGGCAGAGGCAGGCAGAGAGAGAGGAGGAAGGAGGATCCCCTCTGAGCAGAGAGCCCGATGCGGGGCTCGATCCCAGGACCCTGAGATCATGACCTGAGCCGAAGGCAGAGGCTTTAACCCGCTGAGCCACCCAGGCGCCCCTTCCTCCTTTCTTTTACCTTAATTTTTTCCCCTTTTTTAGTACTTGCTTACCTTAGGAGTTAAATATACCACAATCTTGACTGATAACTTAAAAATAAGCTTAAGATAAATTGAGATGCACTGATTGTGAGATTTAGGTCATAGGTATTGCTGTGAAATTACTGCTGGTATAAATCAATGTCATCAATTTCTAAAGACATTTGTGAATTTTAGAGATCTCATTGAGATAATATCAAATACTTCTATGTGCAGCCCCCATGTTCATAATTAAATGTGTTTTCTTATATCAGTATTTAAGATGAATAAATACTTATAATTCAGTACAATTTTAACTAGGATTTTTAGGACAGTATTTCCTGTTTTTAATTATCAGATATCATCCGTATACATTAGCTATGAATAATTGTGAAGAGCTACCTTGTCTATCCCATTAGAATCTATTAAATTACCCTATCAAGTTCCAACAAGCCCATCTGAAATCGAGGATGAGGATTGAATTAATTAAGATTTCTACATGAGTATTAAAATATAATTATATCTTTATCCATATATGTTCTAGATTGTATTATTGGTCAAAAATATTTGTTTCCCTTTTTTCTTGGTCCCTCTCCTACAGTAGCACTTTACTTCCTGCCCCACTGATAAAAGGTTTGACAGTACAACTTGCTTTGTTAATTGGAATGTGTGTGCCATTTCCAGGTACGTTATGTCATGTGACCAGGGTTTTGTTTCCTTGCTGGTTTTTTTGGTTCTGTTTTCACATGCAAGACTCACATGCTTGATCAAAAAAGGAGCTACTTATTCTATGTTTTAGGCTGATTAAATTATATCAATTATTGATGAACATAAAAATTTATAGAAAATGGAAACATTGGGGTACCTTCATGCCTCAGTCAGTTAAGTGTCTGCCTTTTAGCTCAGGTCATGATCCCAGGGTCTTGGGATAAAGTCCCACAGTCTGGCTCCCAGGTCAGCAGGGAGTCTGCTTCTGGCTCTGCCCCTCCTGCTCACCCCTCCCTCTGCTCCTGCTCTCTCTCTTTGAAATAAATAAATAAAATCCTAAAGAAAATGGAAACATTGCCAAAGGCAAATTTGATTATATAGTTTGTGTATAGTTTGGTTGTTCATTTTCCCCAAAATCGCTTAAAACTGTTAGGTTTGGAAGTGTTGGCATTTATATGATTTAAATGAATTATGCAATGTATGAATTATTTAAGACAATTATATCTGGAAAATTATGAAAATATTAAAAGCAAGTATTTTATTCATTGATTAAATAAAGTTGCCTTTTTATTAGATTTTATTTTAATATAGAGTTAAGACCTGAACTAATCTTTAATAATTAATTAATCTTATTTTATTAGAAAAAATATACTTGCTACATTGTTTTCCATAGTATTTACTCCTAAATTTAATGCCAGACTATCTCTTATGGGGAAACATAGATGGATAATGTCTTTGTGCTCTTTTGACTCAAGAGAATAAGCCAGGGGTATAGGAATTGCCTCCCCACCCTAGATATCCCACAAGATCCTGCACTGAAAAAAAAAAAAAAAGCCCTTTTGTATGGATCCAGAACACTTTTCCCTTCCTGAACACAAATCCCTCCACATCTGTTCGAACAACTCTGCTCCAGGTTAAAAAAAATATATTGATGAATTGCAAGTCTTGTTTCACATTCTGTTATTCCTGGCAGCAAATTCCTTTTTTTTATAAGATGCAAACCCAAAAGCCATTTTTAGTTCTGTCTTTTGTTTCATAAAATCTTCCCTATAAACAAAAGCTACAAAGCATTGTCAAGGTGTTCTTTTAAATTATAGAGTTCTTAATATTTAAATATAAATTAAGATATATTTTTAAGTGCCAATGCTATTTTTAAATTTACCTAATAGCCTGGTAGAAGATGGGGACAAAAGGAAACTCTTACAAAAGAAAAGGGTCACCTTCACTGATACTGGCAAATCCCAGTGTTTCCTACCTGAAAGATGATTCATGGAATATATTGAGGTTGCTTTCCTTTAGAAGAGTGCATTCTTAAAGTGTAAGCAATACATAATACAAAGCAGCTTCAGTGTTTTTAGTACATTCAATAAACAAATATAAATCTCTTGCCCATTTTGAAAAAAAGACTTTTTTAAATGAATTGTTTACATTGACTCTCTCCTTAACTTTGTTTTCCATCAAAAACAAAGTTTCCATCAAAACAAAAAGTTAGTAGTATCTCCTGCCAAATGACATAGTATAGAAGATTTACAGCATTTAATATCATGTAAAATTTTTAGCCTAAATATGATCATAAGCTTTCTAAATTGGTATGTGTTTCACCTTTGATACAATAATGTAATCTGTGGGTATTAAATATAATTTGATCTTATAATAGTCAATTACTTTAAGGTATTTTCCAATATTGATTATTTAATACATACATGAGTACCTTTAATGATGCACCTCATAAGTAGTATATTTATCTTTGTTTACTTTGGTGAATGAGAAGTTGTTTCTCCTGTGATTGAAAACATATATCTCAATGATCAATTTACATTAATTCTAATTATTTCTATATATCAATACCATATGTAAAATGTGATTTTTCCATTTGAAAATCCTTTAATTGTTTTTGAATAACTAGTATATATTCAATAGGATTTTCTTTCTCAAGGTTAAAAATACCTTGATCTTTTTAAGAATTACATTTTGAGTGTTTTTTAGTACTGACACATTAGGTTATATTCTTTTAAATGTTTGTCTGCTTGGTGTAGCCCTCTACATTGCCCTTCAGGTGTACAACAATAATCAAAATATGGTTCAACTAGTGTGGAGTATATTTAAAATGTAACAATTTGGTATCCTAGGGGCCCTTTTCCTACTAAAGCAGCTTAGAATTGTATAAAATTTTTGGATTGCCATATCAAACTGTAATGCCAATTAAGCTCATTTTTACCTTTATGATTATTTTTAGTTGTCATGGATTCTCCAGTACAATACACCTATGGTAACATTCATTTGATGAGCATGCTCTCAGTTCCAAAGGTTATTTGCTCAATGTCTGTTCACCTCTTGGTGTTGAGTCTTTATATTGTAACCCGGAGAAATTCTGTCTGCAGCTTTCTCATCTTTATTCCACTGTCATTTTATTCGATGCTTGTTAATGTGGTAGCAGGGGCAAAGGAGTGGGACATTCTCTGTAGTTCTGATTAAGCCTCAGTCTTAGCAGGTACTACTTCCTTGGGCCTTGAAGGTATAACCTAAGAAAGTTTTCTTGCCCCTTCTAAAAAACTATAGCTCTGGACTAGGCATGCATTATTGCTTTCTTTCATGGTTAGTTCCTATATTTGTTTCTTTTCCCCCTGTTTCCTTTGCCTCTGCAGATTAAACATTTTGTTTAGGGAAGAAAGGAAAGGGCTGATCTGTGCAGAATTTCAGCAATATCCACTATTTCCCTGCCTTAGCCAGCATCACCATAATAGTGTTCTTAAGATTGTTTTTACTGTTTCCCGTCAATGCTGATGGGGTTAATTGAGGAAACACTTGCAAAGTGGGAGTGAATCCCCCATATGGGCAGCCTTCAGTGGGTTCAAGTTCTCACACTAATTCACAAAGGGCTTCAGCAATTCATTAAAAATTTTCAACTGTGTCTTTTAACTGGTTTATATGGCCCATGGCCATATGTATCGTAGATAAGCAAATGTGTGTTCTGCTTCTCCCCGAAGGTGCCTATCTCTCCTAGGTTTTCAAGTTATGTGGTTTGCTTGAAACCTCAGTTCTCTGGTAGGTTAGAAAAAAGATCATTAATTTGAAATTTGTCCATCTTTCTTTTTATTGTAAGGATGAGAGCAACATCTTTTCTAGCTTACTACATCTGAGGTAATATTCAGAGATGTCTTATTAGGGTATCTTGGAATTTTTAAAAATTCTGAATGTTTGCCCCATTCAATTAATGAACTGTAAAATACACTAATCAGCTTTTGATTTTTTTTTTCAGCCCATGCACTAGTAGCAATTTATTATTTTTTTCTAAGCTCCTCGTTCATTGGGCCAGTTTTATTTTTGTATTTTAATTTTTTTTTAAATTTTTTGTCTTCCAAGTTTCATTGTTTATGCACCACAATCAGTTCTCCATGAAATACATACCCACCTTAATATCCATTACCAGGCTCACCCCACTGCCTTCCAAAACCCTGTTTGTTTCTGAGAGTCCAGACTCTCAAGCTTCATCTCCCCCTCTAATTTATCCCAATTCACTTTTCTTTTCCTTCTCCTAATGTCCTCCATGTTATTTCTTATGCTCCATAAGTAAGTGAAACCATGTGATAATTGACTTTCTCTGCTTGACTTATTTCACTCAACATAATCTCCTACAGCCCTGTTGATACGAAAGTTGGGTATTCATCCTTTCTGATGGGTGTGTAATATTACATTGTATATATAGACCATATGTTCTTTATCCATTCATCTGTTGAAGGGCATCTTGGCTCTTTCCACAGTTTGGTGATTGTGGACATTGCTGCTATGAACATTGGGGTACATACAGCCCTTCTTTTCACTACATCTGTATCTCTGGGGTAAATACCCAGTAGTGCAATTGCAGGGTCATAGGGTAGCTCTATTTTTAATTTTTTGAGGAATCCACACTTCTTTCCAAAGTGGCTGCACCAACTTGTTTGGCCAGTTTTAAACCTAGACACATGAGTATATAGTAGGACAGGTGAAAGCCTAGGACCAATCTTATACTCTGTCTGTAGAAAACTTTGAGTGAATTGGCCATATTACTTTAGTGCCTACAGAAGAAGACTACCTTTTCCAACTTAGGCTCCACCACACCCTATTTGCCACACTCCCTCCTCTCTACATACTTATAGGAGTGTCTTGAGCCAAGCAAAACTTTGGGAAGGTACACTGATTGTGAGTACTTCCCCCTTGCCCCCCACTGGTGAAAAGATAACTTGCTGTTGCGTAGTCCTTTGGTTTCTGGAATAAAATTATATTAAGGTCTAGTTAGCTAGTTTTCCCCTTTCATTATCTGCTCTGCCCTCTTCCTGGGTTCATCCTGTTTGTTTATCCCTCCTGATTTGGGGATTTATATTTTCCTACTCTAAACTGATGAGGTGGGCAAAGCTAGGGATAGGAAAGTGCACTGTTAGAAACTCTCTTTCTGGGATTCCTGGGTGGTTCAGTTGGTTGGGCATCTATCTGCCTTTGACTCAGATCAAGATCCCAGGGTCCTGGGATCAAGTCCCATGTCTGGCACCTTGCTCAGCGGGGAGCCTGCTTCTCCCTCTGCCTACAATTCCTCCTTGCTTGTGCTCTCTCTCTGACAAATAAATAAAATTTTGAAAACAAAACAAAACAAAACAAACAAACAAACAAAACGGGATGCCTGGGTGCTCATTCGGTTAAGCAGCTGCCTTCAGCTCAGGTCATGATCCCAGAGTCCTGGGATGGAGTCCCCCATTGGGCACCTTGCTTGGCAGGGAGCCTGCTTCTCCCTCTGCCTCTGCAGGCCACTCTGCTTGCCTGTGTTCTCTCTCTCTCTCTGACAAATAAATAAATAAAATCTTAAGAAACAACAACAACAAAAACAAGAAAAATCACACCTCTCTTGCTTTCTGTTTCTTTACACCAACCACACCTTTCTATCTACCACTACCACCAGACACACACTCACACATACACATAATCAAATTATCAAGTCTTAATTTTTTTTCCCCTTGTGGTTAACCTGGTCTATTATATTTCCTAATTGAGTTGTGAGCAGAGTCATCAGCCAATGCTAATATGTCATCCTATAGGGAAGAATTGTTCCTGGATTACCTTTTCTTTCCAGGGAAGACCACAAATGCTTGAAATTTCTTTGATCTCTTTGAATGTTCCTGGGAAACTCTCCTTTCTTTGCTGCTACACTCTATATGAAAACCCATAACATAGATTTTAGACAACATATATGAATTTTAAATGTCATGAAGTTATTCATAATGCTCTTGGATCAGAATCACTGAATGCACAGACATTGAGTTAACCAAAAGTAGACTTTGGCAAATCATGACAGGTCATGGAGAAGGTTCATGGGGCTGAGTATAAGATATATAACACAAGGCTGATACTTATGGAGCAGGCTACTCAAACATATTTTCCTAAATACTGATTTTTTTTAAATTAAAAGTATGATAGTTCTCTAAATTTAGGACATAAATTCATATTAGGAACTTAAATTTTATAATTTTCATCCTGATAAAGTCAGGAGTATAAGATTTTTCCTTACTTTCCAGAGCATGTAAATATTATTTGCCATTTTAAATAATTGTTTTGCCACTGTCCAAAGGGACTATGGGGAAAAAAAAACAACAACATGTATTTGGGTTTGCAGACAGTTTTCTTATTATGTGGAATTTCACATATGCTTCATAGTTAAAATTATAAATAATAGTAAAGTTTTACACTATTTAAAGATGCTTGAAATAGAAGGGTTTTTTAAATAATAAAACAAGCATATAGTTTTAATAGTTTTCTCACTAGGCTCTATGCTTTCTGCTTTGTCTAACATTATCACTGTTCGGTCTCTACTTCCTAGCATATAGAATTTCAATAAATAGTTGTTGGGTAAATAAAATATTAGTGACAAGTTAGAGCTACTATCAACTATATTCTTCAATTTCAAAGGTGTTCTCATATGAATACATTTATTACATTTGAGATTATGGCACTACTTTTTGTTACCTAGCTTGAACATATTCTTCCAAGTTCTTTTATTATATTTTCTTTTAATTTATTTTAGCACATGACAAAAATAAAGAGAAATGAAGTTTCTGGAATATCATACTTAGCACTATATGAGAGAATTGATTTTAGCTTAATTTTAATCTGATGGAAGCTCATTAAACACACATTTTTAAGTTTATTTTCTTATAACAAATCAATTTCTATTCTTACTTGGTAGTTTATAAAAACACTGTTTTGCTGATAAACATTGTTAGAATAAGCCATCTAAGTATTTTCAAAAGATCATTTACACATTAAAATCCTATTTTAAAAGATGTCTATTTGGGGCGCCTGGGTGGCTCAGTGGGTTAAAGCCTCTGCCTTCAGCTCAGGTCATGATCCCAGAGTCCTGGGATCTAGCCTCGCATCAGGCTCTCTGCTCAGCAGGGAGCCTGCTTCCTCCTCTCTCTCTGCCTGCCTCTCCACCTACGTATAATCTCTGTCAAATACATAAATAAAATCTTTAAAAAAAATCCTTAAAAGTAGTCTATTTGATTTGATATTAAAATAAAACAATGTTTTATATCTATACAAGGATAGATAATAAAAAATGTTATATATGATTCAGAATATTGTTAACTTGTATCTGGACAGAGTGTATATTTTATGTATCTAACAACACACATATATTTAAAGAAGTTACTTTGTGACGGGATCTGAATAGACAGGAGGCTGTTGAGCTCTATGATGTTGCAGAGTTCAGCTTTTATCCTAATACATAAAAAATTATAGACAAACCTGTTAATTTTAATGAAATTACAGCATCCATTCAGATATCAAAGTGTGAAATTTGTTTAGGTAAGGGATCTGTCTAGAAGATCAGAGGGTAATATTAAATTATTTTAGCAACTCATGGCTTACTTAGCTTAATAAAATGTGGTTGAAAGAATTCTTCATTTTAAAAATAAGGAAATTAAGGTACAGAAAGAGAGAAGCTCAGCAATGTTCTGCTATACTTTTACTCATTCTTTCTGCTTTAGTGTATCTCTGGTTTGGTCTGCAACACCAAACAAGTTAAGGTCAGTGATTGGATCTACCCAGGAAGAAAAAAAAAAGCTAGACATCGTGGGGACTGGGGTTGGCTCTTTTCTAAATACAGTATATATTCTCGTTGTAGTTGGTTATCTAGTAACTAGTTGATTATAAGGTGTTTTTCAAAATTTTCTGATTAGGATTTATTTTTATATGTTTTTATATGTGAAATATCTTTTCTCTTTGTCTTATTGAAAAAAATGTTAGGAATACAAAGCCAAATAACTAAATTCTATACCTGAAATTAATATTACATTATGTTATCTGGTTAACTAACGAATTTAAATAAAAACTTGAAAAAAATGAAAAAAATACTAACCCAAGATTATTCTGATAAAACTGCATTATTACAATTCAGTGGCTCATAATATCACCTCAAGAAAGAAAACTAATCCCCTTAACAGGTTTTATTAAAAGACAAAATTTTCTAAGAAATGAGTGTTATATGCCGAGTAGACAACATATTACTGCTGTGCTTTCTTAAGTTGTGATTCCCCCCAAAAAACCCTTGGTCCTTAAGAAGACCATAAACTTCCCCACACACACACACCAATTCTGTGCATTGCTTACTGCTCATCGTAAGTGTACTCTTTAATCCCCATTACTTATTTCACCCATCCCCACCACACCTCATTATCTGGTAACCATTGGTTTGCTTCCTATAGTTAAGAATCTGTTTCTTGGTTTGTTGCTTTTTTCTTTTCATTTGTTTTATTTCTTAAATTCCTCATATGAGTGAAATCATATGGCATTTGTCTTTCTCTGACTGACTTATTTCACTTAGAATTATGCTCTCCAGATCCATCCATGTTACTGCAAATAGCAAGATTTTGTTCTTTTTAATGGCTGAGTAATATTCCTTTGTATACCTACCACATCTTCCTTATCCATTCATCTGTCAGCAGGTATCTGGGCTGCTTCCATATGTTGGGTATTGTAAATAATGCTGTGATAAACAACGGATTGCATGTACCTTTTGAATTGGTGTTTTTGTGTTCTTTGGATAATATCTATTTGTACAATTAGGGGATCAAATGGTAGTTCTCTTTTTAACTTTTTGAGGGAACTTTATATTGTTTTTCACAGTAGCTACATCAGCTCTCATTCTTACCAACAGTGCAAAAGTTTTCCTTTTTCACCACATCCTTACCAACACTTCCTGTTTCTTGTGTTTTTTATTTTAGCCATTCTAACCAGCATTAGGTGATACCTTACTGTGGTTTTGATTTGCATTTCTCCGATGATAAGTGATGTTGAACATCTTTTCATGTATCTATTGTCCATCTGTGTTTTTTTTGAGAAGTGTCTGTTCATATCTTCTTCCTGTTTTTAAATTGGATTATGTGTTTTTTGGGTCTTGAATTATATCAGTCTTTTCATATATTTTAGATAGTAACCCTTTATCAGATACATCATTTGCAAATATCTCCCATTTAGTGGTTATTTTCTGGTTTTCATTATTATTTCTTTTGCTGTAAGAAGCTTTTTATTTTGATGTAGTACCAATAGTTTATTTTTGCTTTTGTTTCTCTTGCCTCAGAAGACATTTCTAGAAATAATGATGGTATGGCTGATCTCAATGAAATTATTACCTGTGCTCGCTTCTAGGATTTCTAGGATTTCAGGTCTCACATTTAGGTTCTTAATCCATTTTGAGTGTATATTTATGTCTGCTGTAAGAAAGTGGTTCAGTGGGGTGCCTGAGTGGCTCAGTGGGTTGAAGCCTCTGCCTTCAGCTCAGGTCGTGATCCTGGGGTCCTGGGATCAAGCCCCGCGTCGGGCTATCTGCTCCACGGGGAGCCTGCTTCCTTGCTTCCTCCTCTCTCTCTGCCTGCCTCTCTGCCTACTTGTGATCTCTGTCTGTCAAGTAAATAAATAAAATCTTAAAAAAAAAAGTGGTCCAGTTTCTTTTATTTTTTTTTTAATTTTTTTTTTTTCATGTAGCTGTCCGTCAGTTTTCTCAACAACATTTGTTGGAGATACAATCTTTTTTCCCATCACACGTTGTCTCCTTTGTTGAAGAATAATTGAGCATATATTTGTGGGTTTATTTCTGGGTTTTCTGTTCTATTGATCTATACATCTATTTTGTATACTGTTTAGATTACCACAGCTTTGTAATGTAACTTGATGTTTAGAATTGTGTGTAGAATTGTGACACCTCCAGTTTTTTTTTTTCCTTTTTCAAGATTGCTTTGGCTAATCAGGGTCTTTTGTAGTTCTATACAAATTTTAAGATTGTTCTAGTTCTATGAAAAATGCTACTGGATTTTGATGGGGAATGCACTAAACATGTAGATTGCTTTGGGTAGTATGGATGTTTTAACAGTATTTGTTCTTCCAATTTGTGAGCATGAAATACTTTTCCATTTCTTTGTGTCTTCCATCTTTAATTTCTTTCCTCAATATTTTCTAGTTTTTACAGTATAGGTCTTTCATCTCTTTGATTAAGTTTGTTTCTAGGTATTTTGTTGTTTTTGGTGCAGCTGTAGTAGTATTTTTTTCTTAATTTCTCTTTCCACTGCTTCATTATTAGTGTGTAGAAATGCAACAGATTTCTGCATCAATTTTTATATCCTGTGACTTTACTGAATTTGTTTATCGGTTCTAGCTTTTTGGTAGTATTGTTAGGTTTTTCTAAACATAGTATCATGTCACCTGCAAATAGTGAAACTTTTACTTCTTCCTTATCAATTTGGATGCCTTTTATTTCTTTTTGTTGTCTGATTGCCATAGCTAGGACTTCCAGTACTGTGTTGAATAAAGAGTGGACATCCCTGTCTTATTCCTGACCTTAGGGGAAAAGCTCTGTTTTTCCCCATTGAGTATGAAGTTATCTGTGGTTTTTTCATAGATAGCCATTATTATGTTGAAGTATATTCCTCCCTAAACCTATTTTATTGAGATTTTTTATCATGAATGTATGTTGTACTTTGCCAAATGCTTTTTCTGTGTCTGTTGAAATCATCATATGGTTTTTATCCTTTTTCTTATTGATATGATGTATTTAACTATTAAGTACAAATATTCATATTACATTTCACACTTGGAAATTATATTTGTAAAATAAAAAAATATATGTAAATATGTGAATCTTTTCCTTTAAATAGAGATTATAAATTAGCTACTATCAATAAAGGGTAGGTCTCAGATTAACTAATGAAACTTTTTAAAGGGTACCATGCCTATCACCTAAACCCATACCTATTGATTTTTCACTTATTGGGTGTTATATTTTAAAATTTCCAAAGGTGATTCCACATATAGCCAAGATTGAAAAATACAGCTGTAGAGGTTCCCTCACAAAAGAGAACATTCCTTTATCTCTCCTTTTATTTCTACTTTCTCCTCCAAATTTTCCTTCCACTCTCTTTTTACTTGACTAGTTGTGAGAATGCGGATGTATCCCAAAATTGTTGCAAACATCAAAAACATATAACGTCTCATTCTCATTATAGCAGATTTCCAGAAGAACACATGGGTGGCTTTGAGTTTTGCCATACACACATACAAAAACACATTGCCATTAAAATATTCACATAGTATCATAATTCAGAGTTATTTCAAATAATTCATTGTCTAACTCACCAATTCGTATTTCAAGATTTTCCTTGGCTCTTTTAATATTTCACTTTATTTTCTAACAACAGTTATGAAACAATCTTTAAGCCTTTGTTATGTTATGGATCAACATTGCAGAAATATTACTGAAGAGAGTACATTAACATTTTCAGAAGAGTAATACATTTCATTTTACTCCAAAAAATGCTAAAGAAATAGTGAAATTGTATAGCTTCTTGCTCATTGGTCATTTCTGCTTGGTGTACAATGTATATAGTCAAAACTGAATATATTATATTTAGTTCTCAATTGACTTCTCTCTTCACAATAAATGACTCCACTGGTAAACCTATTTTCAAAGTGCTAATAACATGGAAATCATTGGTTATTTCTCTTTCTGCCCTCACTGACACTATTCAGATACCAAGTACTGACATTTCTATTTCCTAAGCATCTAACAAATTCCTCTGTAGTCATCCTTCTAGTAAAGGCAATGATCAGATCATCTCTTGCTTGAACTAGTACAACAGACTGTTAAATGGCTTATTCATTTTGCATGCTGCACTAGGATCATCTCTTAAATCATGTTTACACTGCTCTAGTTCTTTCATTGGATTCCCATTGTCCTGGAATAAAGCAACCTGCTTTGCTGGGTCTTATATAATGGATCTTTGTCTTTCTCCCCAACCACATCTCTTGACTTCTCTCAATCATACAATCAATGCCCATAAACTCTAAACCTCAGATATACTGAACTATTTTTGCTCACCAAAATGACTCGCCTTGTACTCCTTTAAGACTTTTGATTTTGTTAAAAAATGAGTCTCTCACTTTATTCCCCTACTATCTGTCCTTCTCCACATTTTTCACTTCCTCTGAGCAACTCTTATTTAACTTCTAACTCTCTTCCTTAAACAGTGTTTCCTCTGGAACACCTTTCTGGCCCTGAGACCAAGTTCATTCTACCTATTTCTTTTTTTTCTTTTCTTCTTCTTTTCTTTTCTTTTTCTCTTTCTTTTTTCTTTTCTTTCTTTCTTTCTTTTGTCTCATTCAGTATTTTTTCTATCACAATGCTTGTTACATTTTAGTATAATTACCTATTTTAATTATCTTTCTATTTGCCCAAATTCTATTAGAGGACTATATGTTTTGTTATGATTGAATTCCAAAGATTTTACCAAAGAATAGGTACCAAATTCATGTGTATTTTAAAAATGAAACAAAATCCAAAGTCACCAAAATGTAATAATGAATGTGCCATTTGAAAGATTCAAGTAAAGATGGAGAAATTTTGTAAACTGGAAAGAAATATGATATCAGACCTGGGAAGGATATGGGGAATGTTTATAAGCATATTAGAGTTTTATTGTACTTGTAGGTACCAGGATCATGATAAAACAATATATTTTATATAGTTTTATATATTTAATATTTTATAATTATATACATAATTATATGTATATATGGAAGGCCTTTGGGTAGCAATTTTTTTTTAAAGATTTTATTTATTTACTTGACAGACAGAGATCACAAGTAGGCAGAGAGACAGGCAGAGAGAGGGGTGGGGGAAGCAGGCTCCCCGCTGAGCAGAGAGCCTGATGCAGGGCTCAACGCAGGGCTTGATCCCAGGACCCGGGATCATGACCTGAGGTGAAGGCAGAGGCTTTAACCCACTGAGCCACCCAGGTGCCCCTTGGATAGCAATTTTTTTTTTTAAGATTTTATTTATTTGAGAGAGAGAGTGTGAGAGAGAGAATGAGCATGAGAAGTGGGAAGGTCAGAGGGAGAAGCAGGCTCCCTGCCAAGCAGGGAGCCCGATATGGGACTCGATCCCGGAACTCCAGGATCATGACCTGAGCTGAAGGCACTCGCTTAACCAACTGAGCCACCCAGGTGTCCCTTGGATAACAATTTTTAAGGGACTCTTGTGCCTGGCAGCTTTTTCATTAACATAATCACATTGCTTTGAGATAATTGGTTGTGGAACACTGTGGCACAAAGAGGTCAAGGGGCAGTCCCACAGCAGTAGTATCGGAGGTTATAAAGAATATACTTTCATAATTTAAAAAAAAAATGAAAGAGTACAATAATGCAGTGTATCACTTTTACTAGGATTAGATTCCAAGCTCAGGAAAATAAAGTAGTGCTAGGACAAGGTGTCCTCAATGTCTTTCAATTTTGTGTGTTAACTGCTCGAATGTTTTTAGACATCATTTTTTAAAATATGGTTGGACAGAATAGCTGGTAGATATTGGTCCAAGATTCTAGCAAGATTATGGCTTTCTTCATACACACTGGAGCCTGTACTTTTCACAGTTGCTACTTGGAGTGGTTCTCTGCCTGCCTTTTTGGTATCAGCTAGTCACTACTCAGTAATCATTAAAAAGCCTTCTCTGTGAGGTTTTCCTTGACAGCCCAGTCTCTTAAAAAAAAAAAAAAATCATTCTGCCTCAGAGAACCTCACTTTCTTATTTCAGTATTTAACTTATATTTGTTGGTTTTATTTCTCTCTTCCCAGCTCTTCCATTTGGGTCCATTAGCATAAGAATGGGTCTGATTTTTCTTTTTTTCTCCCTATCTTTTTCAGTACTAAGTCCTCAGGGTGATGATCTTGTGCTTGATCAGACGGGAGGCATTTCATACGCATTTTTGTGAATTCACAATTGAATTCATACACACAGAAACATGCTGAAAGGAATTACATTATTGCTATGTTACCAAGTCATAATTTTTTGTTTTTACATATTTTTGATAATTGGTATTTTAAAAACTCTTGTGAATTTTTATCGTGATTAAAAGATTTAATGCAGTTAATACAGTTTAATATAGTTCTACAGTTTTAATATGATAACACATATAGACTGGCCTTATTGTGTATCAGGTACTTTTAGAAGAACTCAAGACACAGTAGTATTCTATTCTAGTAGTATTACTGCTCTAATTTGACTTATTTATAATTGAGAAATGTTTAAGAATGGTAATTATCATAATAAATCCTGAATCATATCTATAAGTTATATGAGAAGATTTTGTCATTATAATATCTTTGTATTTGCAGAATATTGATACAGCAGGAACCTAAAGTTTCATATGATGGCAGAAATAAATCAAGCTAGTAGGTTATATACCGTTACCATCTTGATCAAGAATATTCATTTAAAGATGTGTAATTTTATGAAAAGAGTGATTAAGTTACTTACCAACTTCTACCAATTTTGTTAACTGGTGTTCTTTAGGCTTTAAAGCCAGGTCATATTGTTTGAATTGAGCAATTTTATTTATTAGCTATTATTTAACTTATATCAGCACTTATGACAGTAACAAAATATCAGTAAAACTTTTTTTACCTGTAATTAATCATTGTGATTGACATATTACATTGAAATGATGACTTGTATATATATTGTTATAATAGCTATGACATTACATTATAATGATAAAGCATTAAAACCTCCACCAAATTTATCTTACTTCATTAGTTTATTTGTACTAATCATTTTGCTGAAAGCAGTCAAAGAGAGTCTATAGACAGAGCTTGTAGTGTATTTTCTTTCTCTAAGAAAGACATAAAAGCCTTGTGAACATTTTTCAAATATATATTTAAAGGGAACTCTGAATAATATACCTATTTTAGTATCTGTTGCTGCATAACAAATTACTTCATAATTTGATATCTAAATCAGCACTATTTATTATCTCACATTTTCTGTACATAAGGAATCAGAATATAGGTTAGCTAGTTACTTTGGGTCTTCCACAAGATTCAGTCAAGGGACAAGCTAGGGTTATAGTTTTATATGCAGGCAGGAAAGGATCACTTTCCAGGCTCATTCACATGGCCCATGGCAGGATTCACTTCATCAAGGACTGTTGGCCATAGATCGCTCTTGGGTCTTTGCCCACATAGGTCATTCTGTAGGGCCTCTCACAACATGGCAAGTTGCTTTCATTAAAAGAAGCAATCAAGAGAAGCTGAAGATAGTATGTACCAGCTAAAATTGTATCATGTTTTATTTTAATTTTAATTTTTTTAAAATTTTTTAATTTTTTATAAACATATAATTTTAGCCCCAGAGGTACAGGTCTTTGAATCACCAGGTTTACACACTTCACAGCACTCACCATAGCACATACCCTCCCCAATGTCCATAACCCCACCACCCTCTCCCGACCCTCCTCCCCCCAACAACCCTCAGTTTGTTTTGTGAGATTAAGAGTCTCTTATGGTTTGTCTCCCTCCCGATCCCATCTTGTTTCATTTATTCTTTTCCTTCCTCCCAAACCCCCCACGTTGGTCACGTTTAATTTTTAAATAAGAAAAATAATTTTACTGTGGTAAGAACACTTAACATGAGGTCTAGCCTCTTAAAAATTTTTTAAACGTATAGTGCATTTAAGCTGATGCTAGGTGCAATGCTGTACAACAGATCTCTAAAGCGTCCTCACCTTGCTCAACTGAAACTTCATGCCAATTGTTTAGTTACTTTCCATTTCCTCCTCCACCCAGTCCCTAGTAACCATATTCCACTCTTTGATTCTATGAATTTAACTATTTTAGACACATCACATAAGTGGAATCATACAGTATTGTCTCTCTGTGGTAGATTTATTTCACTTAGATTAAGGTCTTCAAGTTCATCCATGTTATGGCATATTGCAGAATTTCCTTCTTTTTTTTTTAAGGCCAAATAATATTTCGTTGTGTATATAAGCCACATTTTCTTTATCCGTTTATCCATTGAGGGACAGTAGGTAGTTTCTATACCTTGGCTATTGTGAATAGCGCTGTAATGGACATGAGTGGTAATAATCTCTGAAATTCTGATTTCAGTTCTTTTGGATAATTACACAGACATAGATTTACTGTATTATATGGTTGTTCTGGTTTTAATTTTTTGAGCTGTTTTCCATAGTGACTGTACCATTTTGCATTCCCAATAGTGTGCAAGGATTCTAATTACTCCATATATTTGTTAATACTTATCTTTATATATAGTAGTTATCCTGACAGGTTTTAGTAAATTTAACTAAGGAGATGAAAGACTCAAATACTAAATATCCTGCAATGCATAGAATGGAGTATCCCTAGCAGAATTCTACCCATTAGATACCAGGAGCACAACCCTTGTAGTGACAGAAATGTCTCTAGACACTCCCAAGTATCTCCTGGAAGGCAAAATCATCTTTAGTTGAGAAATACTGGTTTAAATTATTTATTACACATGAAGTTGTACTATATAGCTATACAATTCTCTGTACTATGCACCTATATAGCTAAATAATATTAATTATTTTTATGATATTATGTATGGTTTTCAATTATTTGTTTACTAAGACATTGAAAAAAAGGATATAAGCTCCAAAACTGTGAAAAGAAAACAAACAAACAAACAAACAAACAAAAAACAGAAAACACCTGAGAGAGAAGTGGAGTAGAGTTTGACCAGCCCCAGGTAGCATGGGTTATTGAAAAGCTCTCACGGAGATGACTACCTATTTAATTTCTATGCTGTGTGAAATTCCAGTGATTCTGGTGTATTTGCTTTATATATACTTACATCTTTGGTTTAAAGATATCCAGGGAATCTTTTCCAGAGTACAAATAGCTATGTGAGTAAGAATACATGAATTATTTTTAAATATTGTTTTATAAAAATCTATTCAAGTTTGACTGCCAAATGTCATGTTCATCTGTTTATAGGCTATGACTAGTACACTGAGAAATGCTGAGTATGAAGGAATTAAGGTCTAACTTAAAATTTTAAGTCACTAATTGTGGAGGACAGAGAGAAAGTTATAGAAAATAAATTTACAGAAATATCAGATTATCCATCTTGAGGGAAGGGTGCTAGTTATAATTACAGATCTTCTTAATACTGATTTTTGGAGAAAAATCTGACGTTAGAAAATGTTTTAATAAGTCATGGTTTCTAAGTTACTCAATTCAATCAAATGTCATAATGTTTGTGTAAGCTTCTCTTTTCAAAATTGGAATATATGTGTATATAAGAGTTGATGGTAATGCAAATAGTGAAAATGTCACAGATAAAGCAGTTTTTACTAGTAATTTACTGTGTAGGTGTGAGAAGATGTTATTACGATTTACCAATTATGTGTTGTAGTTGATATTAAAATTCCCTTGCCTATTGAAATGGCCTAATTCTGAAGCAGTGAGAATTAAAGAGGAAAGGAGATAAATAAATGCCATTTTGGAGGGTGTGGATTATATAACTTGTTAAAAATATTAAACCTCCAAGATCCATTATCTTAGGACATCATGAAGGTTGCTTCCAGGCCTTGGCCATCAATCTATACATAAACATGATAGATGCAAATGAGAAATGTAAATCTTACTTTCTGTTTTGCCTGAGACAAAATATGCTTTTGTTCTAGCCAAATGTATCTTTTTTTTTTTCACTGTTTCTCATATTTTTTTAAGCAAATTCTTTCTTTGCCTTATTCTTTGATGGTCATCAACAATTTGTTTTATTCTTTAAATTCTTTCCACTTTTAGTATATGTGCTGCCAAAGTGAGCTGCCAAATTTTAGTCTTATTCTTTAAATTTTTATGATTCCATTTTTTTATACTCTCCCAGAAAAGTGGTTAATCTCCCAGAGCTCTTCTTTTAAAAACATTTTCTCTGTATCACAAAATATTATTTATCTATTTATTTGATTACAAATAGTATTCAATGTGCTTTTGTCAGTACAGTTGAAAATGCAAAGATCAATAGAACATAGTTTCTGTTTTCAGTAAATTCTGGACAAATAGATTTGTATACTGACAACCATAATACAAGTTAGGATATACTTGTTTAATTGTTATAAAAAACTGAAGACAAAGTGGCACATTAACAACTCATCTGGTTGGTGGAAGGAGTTTGCCTTTGAGATGGGCTGTACATAATAGTTAATTATTTAATCAGGAAGATGTAGGGGAATTATCAGTTCCAGCAGAATTATGAATACAAATAAAGGTGTTGTGTGTGTTCAGATAATGGTGAATGGCAGGAGGGGTAGTACTGAAAGGATTGTTTGGGAAAGGCAGGTTCCAAAAACACCCTGAAGGGCCATGAAAATCAATGGAATTGTATATAAAACGGTCAACATATTTCAGTGTTATTAACTGCTGTGAACTCAGTCTTCATCCTTTTCCTTTGAACATACTTTATAAGACCCCTTTACTCTCTACTAGAACTCCCATAACTGCCATGATGAAGTACCACAGCCTGTGGCTGAGAACAAAAAAAAATTTATTATTTTACAGTTCTGTAGGCTAGAAGTCTAAAATCAAGGTATCAGCAGGGCCATACTCACTTTGAAGGGCCTAGGGAACAATTTTTTTCTTCTCTTCCTGTCTTCTGGAGTTTGCTGACAATCCTCAGTGTTCCTTAGTTGGTGGCAGCATAATTCCAGTTTCAGCTTTTGTCTTCATGTGGCCTTCTTCCCCATGTATCTGTGTACATGAATTTCTTCCTTCTTTCTGTTATTAAGGCATCAGTCATTGGATTTGGGACCCACCCTAATCCAGTATGACTCTATCTTAACTTGATTACATTGGCAAAGATCCTATTTCCAGGTAAACATTCACAGCTACCTGGGATTAGAACTTTAGCTTATCTTTTTAGGGGACACAATTCAACCCACGTTTCTCCTAAAATGAATTTAACTATGGCATAGCCTATTATACATATAATTTACCAAATATATATAACATCTTAACAATAAAAGGACTCCAAATAAATACTTTATAGTAAACATAAAGTATATAGTAAAACATAAAACATGTTTTAATATGTTTAGGTACTACTAAACTAAAATATACAATGAACTAGTCAAATAGAATCAGAATCAGAATCAGAATCTATCTACTTGCAGATAGAATCACCATGTGAGAAGCAAAAACAAAAAAATATTTTAATATTGGTGATCCAGTACCATAGAAACATTACTATTAGTAGGCTGATTTTTATAAATAATGAATCACTGTGGTAAAGTGATTTTGATCACCTGATCAAAATGAAAAACAACCTCGCCCCAATTCACAAGACACTTGGATTTTGGAATTAAATTTATAATAAAACATGTGAAAACATTTTGTGTTTGTATATAAAACAAAGCTGATTTCTATGCTCAGATAGTAACAAGTAAGTTTTTCATTTATATGAATAGACATTTGGGTATATGAGAGCAATGGAAAATACAAAATAATTACTTTGTGTATGTGTTAGTCCCATTCCTAACAGTAGAACAAGCATCTCTAGCCCCATCCACTAAAAGCCTAAAATGCCTCCACATCCCCATTTTGTGAAAATGGAAATAGCCTCCCTCTATCAAACATAGCTTGTGAGTAGTGTAGTTCCTGCAGACCCACAGTCATAATTCTAAAACTATCCCTAATGGAAAGTATTTGTACCCCAGAATTTGGCCTCTTTATAATTTGGCCTCTATAGAATTTAATATACACACACACATACTATATATATAAAAATAAGTTTCATAGTTTGCTCAAGATAGCAGCTTCATGTTGTTATGTGTTATGTGTTATATGTTATGTGCTACTTAATTATATCTATATAATTATGTTATAGATACAGTATATAAATATATAAAATATAAAAGTACATAAAATATAAAATATGTAAAAATATGTTTTATATAAGAATATATAAAAATAAATATATATAATTATGGTATATGTTTTGTGCTAGATAATTATGCCCTGGGGACAAAATGACAAACAAGAAAGGTAAAAACTGCTTCCTTATGAAAATAACAAATCTATCACTGATTTATGTATGTCCTTATTTATGTTTTAACCAAAAAAGTCTCAAATCATATATATAATGCACACATATGTATATATATATTCATTTATGTATATATATTTGTTGCTAATGTATGCACATACAGAGCTAAGACTAGAATGAAGAAAACCAAAAGATTAATTGTAGTTACATATTATTTTTTCTATTATGAATGTTATTACTTATTTGTCATTTTCTGGAATTTTGTATAATTATAAGTAAAATCACAGTGACTATTTTGTAACTACTATGATCATTGACTTATATGTTACTCTTCTCACCTTCTGAATTATGTAATTTTTGTCCTCTACTGTTTGGGAAAAGAAAATGTATAGAAAAAAGAAGTGGATTTTTGCCATACTGTTACATTTCAGATATCATTTTGGATTGATTGAAGTGTATTTCAGGATATGCTACTCTGCAGGAACCTTTCAGATCACACCATATAGGCAGAGACTGAGGCAGGCTATATGTAAAGCCAGCTGATATCTCTGGTTCTCATCTCCATCCCTTATTCATCATAACTTCACAAAGAATTGAAGATTCACATGAGGAACAGATTGCAAACATAAAACCCCTACACGTGTGCTTGATGAATAATACAAAATGGAGGAATGCCAGGTGTTGGAGCTACGCTGTTGCAAAATAGGTGGCACAATGCACATGACACACACATGAAAACTGAATCAATAATGCTTTTAGTGCAGGGACAGAGGAGTACTGTGCTTAAGAATTATAAGACATATATTACTGAGTGAAATGCCTCAAAAGTAAAATGCAAGGAGCATTCTTCAATTATTATAGTCTCTTCCTCCTCTTCCCCTTATTATGAAGTTATTCCAAGTTCTATATTCCCATATAGAGAGTGAGGATATTTGTGATTTCGGAGTCACTGAAGACATTCCTTATAGTGCCTCAGAAACCTATTACCTTATAGCCTAGAAATATAGTAGTGGAATTTATTTTTTGGAAAGTTAAACATTAATTCTTTCACATGAATAAGTATGACTTAACATAAGGAATACAAGGTTTCTGCTACAAATGTAGAAACAAATCAATAAGAAGGATAAATATGAATAATTTTACATTACTTTCTCATTTTTAAATTCAGTGGGAGTTTTTTTTTTTTCCTTGTTACCATTAGGCAGATTTTGCCCTTGAGATAAAATAGAAGTGGGAAAGAAGAGAAATATCCAGATTTATACTTTGGATGTCTTTTGGTGTTGATGGGGAATTTTTCTTTTTGACTTTGATTCTTAATTAGTAGCAACATTTTCTATAGTACCAATTTGCCTAGACTCTTATTTAAGGAAGGACTTACTCTATTTAAAAAATAGTTTTGAATTTGTAGCCTAATTTGTTTGCAAAGTAAATGTGGTTAAACTCATTACATGAAGAGCTATTAATATTTTTTAAACAAAAATAAAAATTCAGCAAATTTTTAACTTCTTCCATACTAATATCAAATATTTTAAAAAGACCTTTAAATAGCTTTAAACATGGTCTTAATTAGCTCAGGGATCTGATTAAACAAAATCTTTTTAAATTGGACATAGGAATGTTTTATCAGCTAAAGAAAGAATCTGTAAAGCAAATCACCCATGCTAACAAAGAGGTAATTAAGAACTACACTGGTGTTAATGGAGTTCTCTGAATGACATGTCTAGAATAGGAAGTGATAGGAGACCATTAGCTAGTGAGTATGTGGGAGAGGTCTGCAGAAACCAAGTAGGATACATAGAACTTGCAAAAGGCACCGTAAATCAGAAACACTACACCTGTTACCCTCACTCAATATATTTGTGACCTTGGATTTATTGAGAACTGATGAGCTCTTTTCCTTTCATCTGGAAAAGGAAAAAAAAAGGTACAAGGTAATATAGTTGGAAACATTAAGGAATCAAAAAAAATGATGCAAGCAGATATTTTAAAACATTGACATAATAGCAATTTATTTTAGGCGGTCAGAAACACAAGAGTAAAATTATCAATGGCAAACATTCTTATCTTTTTTTTTTCCCCCTTTTGGGTAGCTGTTTTATAGGGAATATATCAAATTGTACAAGAATGAACACTTCCCAACTCCCTACCACATGGGAAAATGTGCCTTTAAGAAAATGTTGATATAAATTTGAAATTCTTTCATTTGCATTATTTATTATATACCAATCAAACAAAAGAAGTTTTTGACTTAATTAAATTTAAGGTATAGTTGTTTACACTCTGATTTCCAGATGCATGTAACCTGGAAGTTAGATATAAATAGCTATTCATTTAGCAACTGAATGAAGGCCATATGCATGAATTTAAATAAATGCCCTTTGAATCTGAAATTAGACATACATCATGTCTTACCAAGATCAAATTTCAATTCCTTCATAAAACAAGTTCTCACAATAAACATGGGAATTTGGAACTGAAAATTAATCATGGATATCATCAATATTCAAGGAATTTAACTTCAAAATTAAGATGATGATGGCATAGACAAGGCATCCCGTTGAAGAATACTTTTCTGTATGGTAGATATGACAGGTTCTGATTTCACAGGTAAGGAATTTGCAGTTGCCAGTTCAACCTAACAAAAAAAAGCTGAACAGACTGAAAAATTAAATATTCTTCTTAGATCTAAAGGAGAGGGGAGAACACAGGGTAACTGCTGTCATTGGAGAAGGAGGCAGGCAAATAGAGGGAGTTGTGATTTACCAGAACAGAAACTCATAAATGTAACCACCTTGGGAACTAGTGGCAGGGCAGGAACTAATTGACAAATTGCTGGACACTCAGTGTGGACAAGTCTGAGAGTTTAAAACTCCACGGAAATCCAGTCATAGGTGGGACACCATAATGTGAAATTTGCCACCAGGAGTTTGACCAGGTTCCCGTTGTAAATATAAGAGCAAAATCCTCTTGTGCTTTTTTTTTTTTTTTAGATTTTATTTATTTATTTGACAGAGAGAGATCACAAGTAGGCACAGAGGCAGGCAGAGAGGAGTGGAGGGAAGCAGGCTCCCTGCTGAGCAGAGAGCCTGTTGCGGGGCTCTTGAGATCATGACCTGAGCCAAAGGCAGAGGTTTAACCCATTGAGCCACCCAGGTGCCCCTACTCTTGTGCTTCTACAAGGAAAGGGGAAAAGGAACCATTATGAACTGTATTAGAGCATTCTGTTCATAGCAAGGCCTGCTCTCCGGGAAAACTAGATACCTAGAACCTAACCTACTGGAGTATTATGAAAGACTAACTGATACACGGGATGGAAATACCCAAATCCAGCCCACTCTAGCCATCCAGACCCACTAAGTTGAGGGTAGGAAAAATCTTCAGAAAACTTGTAAAGTTCACAGTCTAGAGACACAGGCTAACTAAAAGACTGAGACCTAATCACAGGGTTATATAGAACTCTGCCTCTCCCCCTACACCTTACCACCACATTACTAAAGGGTTATTTACTTTCAGTATATAATGTCTGACTATCAAGAAAAAACTTACAAGGCATACCAAAAGGCAAAAACAACAACAACAACCCCCCCCCCCTCCACAATTTGAAGAAACAAAGCAAGCATCAGAACCAAACATGGCAGGAAATATTGGAAATTATCAGAGAAAAAATTTCAAACAATTATGATTAATATGTGAAGGGCTCTACTGTATAAAGTGAGCTGCATGCAGTAACAGAAGGTGAAATAAGCAGAGAGGTGGAAATCCTAAGAAAGAAACCGAAAGAAGTACTAGAGGTAAAACAAAACAAAACAAACAAAAAAACAAAACAAAAAGGAAAAAAAACTGTGACAGAAATGAAGAGTGCCTTTCATGGGCTTATTAGTAGACAGGATACAGCTGAGGAAAGAATTTCTGAACTAGATGATATTTCAATAGAATCCTGGAAAACCAAAAAACAAAGAGAACAAAGACTGAAAGAAAAAATAAAAAAAGAAGAAAAGAAAAGAATATCCAAGGATGGTGGGACAACCACAAAAGATGTAACAGAATTGTAGTGGGAATACCAGAAGAAAAAGAAAGAGAAGAAATACTTGAAACAATAATGACTAAGAATTTATTTAAATTGTCAGATAACCAAACTACAGATGCAGAAAGCTTAGAATAAAGAAAGAGAAAGCGCCAACAAAGCTATACCCCAGCATATCATTTTCGGAATACAGAAAATCAAAGATGGGGAAAACTCCTGAAAAAAATCCAGAGATAAAGAAACAGCTTACTTATGGAGGAACAAAGATAAAAATTACATCCAACTTCTTTCCAGAAACCAAGTAAACAAGAAGAGAAGGGAGTGAAATATTTCAAGTGTTAAGAGAAAAAAAGCCACCAAACTTAGAACTCTGTACCCTGTGAAATTACCCCTCCAAAGTGAAAAAGATATAGACTTTCTCAGACAAACAAGAATGAGTGAATTGTTGCCAGTAGAGCCGTCTGTCATAAAATGTTAGAATAAGTTCTATAGAAAGAAGGAAAATGATATAGATCAGAAACTCAGAACGACATAAAGAAAGCAAGAGCATCAAAGAAGAAATAAGGGAAGGTAAACCAAAAAGTTTTTTTTTCCATTTTATTTTATTTTTATTTCTTTTCAGTGTTCCAAAATTCATTGTTTATGCACCACAGCCAGTGCTGCATATAATATGTGCCCTCCATAATACCCACCACCAGGCTCATTCAGCCTACCCAACCCCTTGTCTCCAAAACCCTCAGTTTGTTTCTCAGAGTCCACAGTCTCTCATGGTTTGTCTCCTCCTCCAATTCCCCCCAACTCACTTCTCCTCTCCATCTTCCAATGTCCTCCATGTTATTCCCTATGCTTCACAAGTAAATGAAACCATATGATAATTGACACTCTCTGCTTGATTTACTTCACTCAGCATAATCTCCTCCAGTCCTGTCCATGTTGATACGAAAGTTGGGTATTCATACTTTCTGATGGAGGCCTAATACTCCATTGTATATATGGACCATATCTTCTTTATCCATTCATCCATTAAAGGGCATCTTGGTTCTTTCCACAGTTCGGCAACTGTGGCCATTGCTGCTATGAACATTGGGGTACAGATGGCCCTTCTTTTCACTACATCTGTATCTCTGGGGTAAATACCCAGTAGTGCAATTGCAGAGTCATAAGGTAGCTCTATTTTTAATTTCTTAAGGAATCTCCACAGTTTTCCAAAGTGGCTACACCAACTTGCATTCCCACCAACAGTGTAAGAAGGTTCTCCTTTCTCCACATCTTCTCCAACACGTGTTGTTTACTGTCTTGTTAATTTTGGCCATCCTAACTGACATAAGGTAGTATCTCAATGTGGTTTTGATTTGAATCTTCCAGACAGCTAATGATGATGAGCATTTTTTCATGTGTCTGTTAGCCATTTGTATGTCTTCTTTGGAGAAGTGTCTGTTCACGTCTTCTGCCCATTTTTTGACATGATTATCTGTTTTGTGTGTGTTGAGTTTGAGGAATTCTTTATAGAGCTTGGATATCTGCCCTTTCTTTGTCTGTAGTGTCATTTGTAAATATATTCTCCCATTCTGTGGGTTGCCTCTTTGTTTTATTGACTGTTTCTTTTGCTGTGCAGAAGCTTTTGATCTTGATGAAGTCCCAAAAGTTCATATTCACTTTTATTTCCTTTGCCTTTGGAGCCATATCTTGAAAGAAGTTGCTGTGGCTGATGTCGAAGAGATTACTGCCTATGTTCTCCTCTGGGATTGACCACATATTGAGATCTTTTATCCATTTTGAGTTTATCTTTGTGTATGGTGTAAGAGAATGGTTGAGTTTCATTCTTCTACACATAGCTGTCCAATTTTCCCAGCACCATTTATTGAAGAGACTGTCTTGTTTCCACTGTATATTTTTTCCTGCTTTGTTGAAGATTATTTGACCATAGAGTTGAGGGTCTATATCTGGCTCTCTACTCTGTTCCACTGGTCTATGTGTCTGTTTTTATGCCAGTACCATGCTATCTTGGTGATCACGGCTTTGTAGTAAAGCTTGAAATCAGGCAACATGATGGCCCCAGTTTTGTTTTGTTTTTTTCAATGTTTCCTTAGCAATTTGGGGTCTCTTCTGGTTCCATACAAATTTTAGGATTATTTGCTCCAGCTCTTTGAAAAATGCCAGTGGAATTTTGATTGGGATGGCATTGAAAGTATAGATGGCTCTAGGCAGTATAGACATTTTGACAATGTTTATTCTTCTGACCCATGAGCATGGAATGCTCTTCCATCTCTTTGTGTCTTCTTCAATTTCTCTCATGAGTGTTCTATACTTCCTTGAGTACAGATCCTTTACCTCTTTGGTTAGGTTTATTCCCAGGTATCTTATGGTTCTTGGTTCTATAGTAAATGGAATCGATTCTCTAATTTCCCTTTCTGTATTTTCATTGTTAGTGTATAAGCAAGCAACTGATTTCTGTACATTGATTTTATATCCTGCCACATTACTGAATTGCTGTATGAGCTCTAGTAGTTTGGTAGTGGTCTTTTGGTTTTCCATATAAAGTGTCATGTCATCTGCGAAGAGAGAGAGTTTGACTTCTTCATTGCCAGTTTGAATAACTTTTATTTCTTTTTGTCATCTGATTGCTGTTGCTAGGACTTCTAATAACATGTTGAACAACAGTGGTGAGAGTTGACATCCTTGTCATGTTCCTGATCTCAAAGGGAAGACTGTCAGTTTTTCTCCATTGAGGATGATATTCACTGTGGGTTTTTCATAGATTTTATAAAGTTGTGGAATGTTCCTTCTATCCCAATACTTTGAATCCTTTAAATCAGGAATGGATGCTGTATCTTGTCAAATGGATTTTCTGCATCAATTGAGAGGACCATGTGGTTCTTCTCTCTTCTCTTATTGATTTTTTCTATCACATTGATTGATTTGCATCCCATGGATAAATCCCACCTGGTCATGGTGGAAAGTCTTTTTAATGTACTGTTGAATGCTATTAGCTATGATCTTGTTGAGAATCTTATCATCCATATTCATCAGGGATATTGGTTTGAAATTCTCTTTTTTGGTAGAGTCTTTGCCTGGTTTGGGGATCAGGGTAATGCTGGCTTCATAAAAAGAGTCTGGAAGTTTTCATCCTGTTTCTATGTTTTATGAAACAGCTTCAGGAGAGTAGGTATTATTTCTTCTTTGAATGTTTGGTAGAATTCTCCAGGGAATCCGTTAGGTCCTGGGCTCTTTTTTTGGTAGGTTTTTGATCACTGCCCCAATCTCATTACTAGTTATTGGCCTATTCAGGTTGTCAATTTCTTCCTGACTCAGTTTTGGAAGTTTATAGGTTTCCAGGTATGAATCCATTTCATCTAGGTTGCTTAACTTACTGGCATATACCTTTGAAAATAATTTCTGATGATTGTTTCTATTTCCTTTGTTTTAGTTATTTCCTTGGTGTTAGTTGTGATCTCTCTCTCTCTCTCTTTTCATTCATAATTTTAATCTTATTTCCCTTCTTGTGTGTGGGGTTGGCTTAATTTGTTGTTGATTCTCCAGTTCTTTAAAGTGAAAAGACAGCTGGTGTAATCTGGATTTTTCAAATTTTTTGAGGGAGGCTTGGATGGATATGTACTTCCCCCTTAGGATCGCCTTTGCCATATCTCAAAGGTTTTGGACTTAAGTGTCTTCATTCTCATTTGTTTCCATGAATTGCTTAAGTTGTTCTTTGATTTCCTGGTTGATCCAAACATTCTTAAGCAGGGTAGTCTTTAGATTCCAAGTGTTTGAATTCCTTCCAAGCTTTTTCTTGTGGTTGAGTTCCATTTTCAAAGCACAGTAGTCTGAGAATATTCAGGGAATAATCTCAACTTTTGGTATCAGTTGAGTCCTGCTTTGTGACCCAGTATGTGGTCTGTTCTGGAGAAAGTTCCATATGTGTTCGAGAAGAATGAGTATTCTGTTGTTTTAGGGTAGAATGTTCTATATATATCTATGAGATTCATCTGGTCCAATGTGTCATTCAATGCTCTTGTTTCTTTATTGATTTTTTGCTTGGATGATCTATTACTGAGAGTGATGTGTTAAGATTCCCTACTGTTAAAGTATTCATATCAATATGACTCTCTATTTTGATTAACAGTTGGCTTATGTAGTTGGCTGCTCCCATATTGGGGGCATAAATATTTACAATTGTTAGATCTTCTTGGTGGATAGGCCCTTTAAGAATGATGTAGTGTCCTTTATCTCTGACTACAGTCTTTAGTGTAAAATCTAATTTATCTGATATGAGAATTGCTACCCCAGCTTTCTTTTGAGGCCCATTGGCATGAGAGATGCTTCTCCATCCCTTCACTTTCAGTTTTGATGTATCCTTAGGTTCCAAGTGGGTCTCTTATAGACAAGATATGGATGAGTCCTGTGGATGAGATTTTATCCAATCTGCAACCCTGTGCCATTTTATTGGAGTGTTTAGGCTATTCATGTTGAGAGTGATTATTGATAGATACATTTTTTTGACATCATGTTTCCTGTGGTCCTTGTTTCTATAGATTGTCTCAGTAAATTTCTGTTCTATGACACTCTTGGGTTCTTTCTTCTTTTATAGAACCTCCCCTAATATTTCTTGCAGGCTTGGTGGTCACATATTCTTTTAAACCTTGCTGGTCTTGGAAGCTCTTCCTCTATCCATCCACTTTAATGTCAGTCTTGCTGGATGAAGTATTGTTGGTTGTATGTTCTTCTCATTTAATACCCTGAATATGTCTTGCCAGCCCTTTCTGGCTTGCCAGGTTTTTGTGGACAGGCCTGATGTTATTCTGATGGACCTTCCTCTGTAGGTAAGCAATCTCTTCCCCTTAGCTGCTCTCAAGAGCTCTTGTCTAAAATTATGATTCATCAATCTCACAATTAAGTGTCTCGAGGTCTTTCTAGATTCATTGATTTTGGGGATTGATCTTTCTGCCTCTAGGACATGAACGCTGGTTCCATTCCCCAGATTGGGAAAATTTTCATGGAGAATTTGTTCAAATATATCTTCTAGTCTTCTTTCTTTCTCCTCCCCCTCAGGAATTCCAATAATTCTGACATTAGAACATTTCATGTCATCATTTATTTCCCTAATTCTGTTTTCATGGGTTTGAAGCTGTTTGTTCCAGGCCTCCTCCTGATCTTTTTTCTCTATCAGTTTGTCCTCTAGATCACTAATTCTATCTTCTGCCTCAGTTAACCTAGCTCTTCACTGGAGTCTTCTGCCCCCAGAGAGATCCAGAAGTGTATAATCCTATATCTTGGGCTGATTTAATGGGTTTTCAGAGTGTTCTGGTAGGTAATTAGCTCACTTTAGGGGACCGGTTGAAACAGGGTCTCCTTCTCTGCCATCTTGCCCCTCCTACCAACCAAAAACCTTTTATATTTCTTTTCTTAAATGATCTAACAGATAACAGCTTGTTCAAAATAGTAATAACACCAAGGTATTATGTATGCATATGTATGTATCTATGTACAAGCTCACATATGTTATATATAAATGAAATGAATGACAATAATGATACAAGAGAGGGAAAGGAGAAATTAGAACTAGGTTGTTATAAGGTACCCAATACTCTGAGTGAAGTAGTATGGCACTATTTGAATGTGTAGTGACAGATACCAGAATCTTCTTGGTATCCAGAGTTCCAGAGAAACTTCTTGGGAATGAAAGCATGAATGAACACTGACACACCTAATGCAAGCAGAGATTAACTCGAACAATCTGTATGCACTCTACTGCTCTAGAATTCATATCTGAGGACTAGTCCAAGTGTGGGAAATGGAGAGAAAAACCAAGACTCAAACAGAAGCCAGAGAGAGGGAGAGATTATATTCTGTGTGAATCAGATTATACCCCTGCATGCATTTGGGGGCTCAGTTTGTTTCTGAAAACCACCACAGTACAATGAGGCCAGTTGACTAGATCTCCCTCCTAAAGCTATAATCTGAATAGCAGAGATCTTCAAAGCCCATGTTCTTTCCTTGACATTAACTTTTTAGTTGTACTTTTCTACTGTGCACAAAATTAATAATTAACTATGTGGATACTTCAAGTAGAATGTATATACTATGGGCAAAATGCAAGGTAGAAAGTAAAAAAAATATAATTTCTTATTTATTTTCTAAACAATTTGGCACACATGGAGAATGAATAAATTAATAAATTAGAATTTTATATCCCTTGGCCTTTAAAAAAGAAATATAAAGGATAAGTCCTTCAAATTGCTTCTTGGGGTTATTTATTGAGAAAATGTAAATCAATTGAATAGCTGACATTTTAAACAAATTTCTCTAGATTATGTAGTATAAAAGTTAACACACTCATTGTAAATAAATTTCAGAACATAAAAACCCAAATAATTGAGTAGTTGTAGCTTCAGAAAGTGTTGATGCTATTGCTATTTTGTTATAAACACACACACACACACACACACACACATAATGCAGAAAAAATTTAAGGAGGTTTTTGTCTTAATTTAACCTTACCTTCACTGAATAAATCCCTAATTCTTGTCAATGCTACCTGCTAAACTTCCTTTGAATCTTTTAATTTCTTTTGGTTTTCTCTGTCACCTTTTATTGCAGGCAACTATCACCGAATACCTAGAAAACCACTACAGTATTTTAACTGCTTTCCCTATATTTAGATTTTTTTTTTCTTTTCAAAATATTTAGTCTCTACATGTAGTCAGAATCTTTATGTAAAACAAATTTTATTTATGTAAAGACATAAATCAAGTCATGTCACTCTCCAGCTGAAACCCTACAGGTATTAAGTCACAAACTTGACTGAAAGACCCTTGAAGAGGTAAACTGCTATTTATTTCTCCAGCCTCACCACAAGTACTACTTACACCTCTCCCCATTTCTCTCTTTGACTAATTCAATCTGTAATTTGTTTGGACATGCCACTTCCTCTGAGGATTCTTCCATGTTTCAGCCTACAGATTAGATGGGGTTTAGCACCTCAAACATTCACTATCATTGATCTGTTCTCTTTAATAGTGTTTTTAATTGTCTTTCCCTCACTAGCTTATAAATTTCATTATGGAAGAGACCATGTCTGCTGTGTTTGATTTTGAACCTCCAAGCCAACTGTAAAGTTTTTGAATAATAGATGAAATTTTTTAAATAGTAAATTTTTAGTAACAGGTATCCCCTCCCTGGACACATATTATTCCCTCTTCTTGGAACATCCTTTACCTAGAATATACTCAAGGGACTCATATTCTTAAGGCTTCAACTTAAATGCTGTTTTTTTCAGAGATGTTGTCTGGATCTTCAACCTAAGATGCATCCTTCTTTAATACTGTTTGTATTTTCCAACATAGAGCATATTGTGTTTTGTAATATATATTCATTTACGTATTTGGCTATAAGGTTCATAAGGTCAGGGTGCATGATGATTTTGTCTGTTTTCTCTCTGTTGTCCTGGTAGAGGGCTGCACAGCATGAAAATGGGTGCTCAGTAGGCATCTCTTTAGTGAATGGTAGATGGTGAATTTGTATTTGATTTTACTGCTTTTGTTTTGTTGGGGACTTGTTTTTATTTTATGTCCTGTCTTAGCAAAAGTAAATTTTGCCAGTGTTAAAACAACCCCCAGTTCCCAGTTGTTGCCATTGTTTCTGGCTCATGAAGCCAAATATCTGGAAATCACTGCTGCAGAAAATGTCTTTTGATATTGACAGAATAAACACAAAGAATTTCAAGCCTATTTAATTAGACATTTAAATCAGAGAATAACTTCTCTTATTTGTATTTTATTTCACTGTCAAAGTACTGTTTGAAAAAAAAGACATATTATTTTCAAAATTGTGATATGACATACACATGTATAATTCAACAATTTATGATATTTTACCTTAACTTCATGGACAAACTCATTCAGGGTTACTCCTTTGTTGTCTCTGTCTGGGAATCAAAATGCACAAGTGGATGTTGAAGCTTTAAATCGCTTGCACTCTACTGGCAAACTGTAAATTTTTCAGCTCACTTATGCAAAATAAAGATTTCCTCAGACCTGGAAGTTAAATTAGATTAGCATTTCAGTAAAGATCAGCATGCAAGAGGAGTAATGTCTCTAACAGATTAGTAAACAATATGTACTTCTTGGATAATGATAAGTATATCATTTCTGAGGCCACTTTCAAGGAGACCAGTGTAAGAAAAACAGTTATTTCTGGCAGTTAACAAATGAATAATTTATTTATAATGATTTGGAAATTTTAGTCACATAGAATTTTTTTTAAAGAACAGTAACTCTTATACATATGCATCTTGAGAAATAAGTTTTATAAAACCAGTTTTAATAATGTTCCTGCAGGAGTACAAATAGGATTTAACAATAGAAATGAATTTAAAATGCTCATCTATTATTAATACCGAATGTATAAACCCTATTAAGAAAAGAGCAGGGATAGTTTAATAAGACACTATCTTATGGATATGGATGTGTCAATAACTCTCAAATGATCATTATATTAGTCCATTATTCATTAAAAATGCAGGGCTATTTAATTCTTGACAAACTCAAATATGAACACTATGTTCTAGGAAAAAAGTCAAGCCTTTTAATAATAAGTTTATTTATTTTTAATATAATTTATAAGTGATACATTTGTAGCAAAATATTTGTCACTGCAGCTGGAAATACGGCTAGGAATTTATTAAAGATTTATTGCCATTTCCCCTTAGAGGACTGTTTACATGAGATGCATTTTAAAATACTAGACTAACAGAGAAGTTAAGGTGGAGATATGTCCCTGAAAGTGCTATTGTGTAAATAGGCTTGGCCTTTACTTTTGCACCACAGCAGCTTTCATTTGGAAGTGAACACTTTTCATTATCCAATTTTAAAGGATTCCACCCTTAAAAATTTGAATTGATGTTGTTATACTCACTGAAATATAAATGAATTTACTTATTGACTATTTAGCTTGTCAAGAGAAGATAGAACTTAATGGATGTGTTCCTAGTGATCTAGCTTCACATAACATAAAATTTGACATATAGAAACAGCAATAACAACAAAATGAGAGAATATTAAGTAAAATAACAAACACTGGGAAAAGGGCAAGACAAGGGAAAGTTACAATGATATGCTTTTTTTCTTTGGGAAACTATACAATATACTTATAAGATTTTCTTTTCACTAAAGGATAATTTGGGTAGATTCTGTTCCCTGTTATATGGAAGAGTATGCTAATATTGCAAAATTATTGGATGGAATATTTGGCCAAGTGTGTAATGTTTATATTACTGTTTTAAAGTGATTATATAATAATAAAATCTTTTTTTATTTAAAGCCATATAATATATCATAAATTACCAAGCTGTTTCCCTGTTTTTGTAACATGGCAGAAAATTTCAAATTTTTAATGGAGTGGATTTAATGCTTTTGAATTTGTTCCTTTAGGCCAAAACATAATAGTACACCTTTAGAAATTAATTTACTCAGTCAAAACATTTATTAAAAGTCAGCTGCATTCCATGCTTGTTGTAAATACTGAGGATCCAGAAGTGATGAAATAGATTTGAGTCTTGATCTGGTAAAGCTTACAATAGAAGGAGGAAAAGGCATTGAACAAATAATCAAATACAAACACAAAAAATGATGGACTGTGATCATTTATCTATGGAAAATATAGTACAATATGAGAAATTATACCAGGGTTACCAAATTTGCATTGTGGTTCATGGAAAGCCTGTCCCCCAAAAATATATATATCAGACCTGAAACCTAAACAGAAAGTATCAAAAAAGAGTCAGTGAAGGATATAGGTAGAGCAAGCATCATGTGCTTCCATATCCATAGATGTTAAAAATGCTGAAGGGATTCAATTATTTGAAAGACAATATGGCTAGAAATTAGCAAGGGAGGTAGAACTGATGCAAGAGAAGACTAAGGAAACTTCTAATCATGAAGGGACTTGTTGGCAAATATTTAGGAATTTGAATTTTGTAATATGCTTATTGGGGGGCCCATGAAGAATTTTAGTAGGAAAATTATATACTTTTATTTCCATTTTGAGAATAAAATTGAGCTTTAGGAGCCTGGAATGGGGATAGGGTAGGAAGAAAAGTGAAGAGAGAGTTAGGAGATACTGCCAGCATGAAACAATTCTAGCTTGAATTAGAGAAGTCACAGTTGCAATAGATAAAATTGGATAGATTTGAAATACATTTTGAAGTTAAGCCAACACAACCTGGTAATTGACAGGTGGTTGATGGAAAGAGAGAAACCAAAGGAGCATACACTCTGTTTTCAACAAGTAGCTGAGTAGCATCACCATTTATATACTGGAGAACTTGAAGGAAGAGAAGATTTATGGTAACTAACAAAAATTACATTTGGGATATATTTTGTCTAACGTCCACTGAGACATCTGAGGTGGAAATATCTAGTACTTACTGGAAATAGAGTTAGAAGGGACTTTTGGACTCCAGATATATTAGTTGGTAGTCATAGTTTATATTGACTATGTTTATATTGTCATAGTTTATATTGACATAGTATATATTGTATTCAAAAGACAATGTAACCCAGAGAAGAGATAGAATGAGAGAAAGAAGGAGAATGAGAGAGACAGAGGGGGAGAAAGGGGAAAGGAGAGAGAATGAGAGAAAGGATGAGAGACAGAAAATGTAGGAGAGGGCAGGGGAAACTAAGGCAAGAGAGAATTTTTTCTGGAAGGGAAGAAGAGTGGAAAAATGTGGTGAATTCTGCTTAGAGACCAAGTAAAATGTTATTTAAAATGCCCAAATATCGAGAAGAGAGTGTTAGAAAATAAGGTAACACTTCCTTCTTTCCCAATAATTACATATCAATTTAGATAAAAATATTTTTGCACACATTTTAAAATTAAAGTCATACCAAAACAAGATAATCATCTCTATGAATTAAAAATAGGACAGAAATCACATCCTGTACTTAAATAGGTAATGTCTGTATCAGTAGATAAAACTTTGCTGCAAAATTAGAACATTCAGTCAAGGAGGTCAAATTCACAGGTGTATTGGGAACCTTAATTTACCACAAAAGAAGAAAAAAACTTGTGGAACAAGTCTGTGATATTGGAGATTTTTGTTTAAAAAGTTATGAAAACTTCCCATTTCCCTTAGGTTGTATAAAGCTGCAAATAACATCTTTATCACACAAAACAATGAGTAAAATTTGATTAAAATATCATAAGTTTCTTTGGCTCTATCAGAAATCTGAGATCCCAAAGCAAATATGCAACCTAAAATTCAAGAAAGGGAAGACATGTCCTCTGGAGAAAGATGGAACATGAGAACTACCTCAACTGTGATGGAGGATAGGAAAACAATCTCTGTGTGGCCTCAACAAAACATAATCAGCTGAATTACAAAGAATGCAAAAAGACAAGCCTAACTTGTCAGTGTGTGATAGCCAACACTTGTATACCTCAGTCTTTATTGCTTGACTACACAAAACAACTAGCATTCTATTAAAATTTTAAGAATACACAAACAAGCAAGAGAAGTCAACCTATTGTAAAGAGATAAAGCAATAAACAGAACCAGATTTGTGAATGACTTAGATATTGAAACTATCATACAGAACACTTTAAAATAACTATGGTAAAAATATTAAAATGTGAGAAAGGCATACAACATGTATGACTATAGTGGACATTAGTCTGGGTTTTCTAGAAAAACAGAACCAATAGGTATATTGGTTATAATATACCCTATATATTACATATAAATATATCCTAATATTTACATAAAACAATTTATATAAAGAGATTTATTATAAGGAATTGGCTCACTTGATTATGAAGGCTAAGAAGTCTTAAGTTCCAGATTTATACCATGTTCTCTTAAAACATCTGCACTTGAACATGTGGGTTACCTATTCTCAGAATCTCTGTCCATACCCAAGTCTACCTGACCTTAACTCATATCTCAAAGATCAAAATGAAGGCTGTTTTTACATGAGGTCTTCCTTGACTTCCAGGTTATGTTAATAAGTTCCCATTTTACCACCAGCTTGCTTTTACCACAGCATTTATAATAATCTATTGAAATTTTTTCCTTATGTACATTTTTCTGAGTAGGCAGTAAATTCCCTGAGTTTGGTGAATACCTTATGGTTTTCTTGTATTTCTCTGTGTAGTTCAAAGATTAGTGCATGACAGATGCTTGATAAATGTTCACCAAGTTAATAAATGACTTATTTAATAAAATAAATAATATTAATAACAGAAAATATGACTGGCCAGCTATAGACTTCAGTATAGTGTTTATGAATAGTCAAGTATTCTTTAATTATTATTTTTAAATATGCAAAATACTTTTTAATTTATCCTTCAGTGCTCAGCATATTTGTGGAGATTCATAACTTACAAAAATCTAGGCATCAAAAGTTAAGAATAAAAAATGCAATTTTATATAGTTTATATAAAAACACAAGCTAGCAGTTATTGTAAATCACTAATAGAATGCACGAACTTTCTCAGAGCACAGTGTAACCATGCTGAAAAAGGTTGTGGATATAACTTGTAGCAAACCTTTCAAAGCAGAGTCTATTAATCTTAATTTTTACTGTTACATTTATCAGAATTAATGCATGAAAGATTATATATGTGAGCTATTTATATGATAATGAAATTGTATAAAATCTGTGGTATGCACAAATCAAACATATTTGCTTTCTTTCTTGCTATGCTTATTTTGTTGTATTTGTGATTTGTAATTTATTTTCATATACCATATTTATGAGTGGGAAATTGTAATCTATATAGACTATATTCACACAAGATACTGTATTATAAAGACTTTGTCAGTCTTTTGCTGAGTTATGTCTCTTTCTCTATTATAAGTGTATCCTTTAAATAATGGTTTGTACGATTGCACTCTCAACAAATTCTTATTGTAATTCTAAATGAATTTGGAATTTTGTTTGGTCATCCAAAAGAACATGTTTAATACAATCATTCTGTGAATGAACCTCTTGAGTTAAGGAAGATCATCCTAGAAAGATATTTATCAAACTTAAAAGGGGTATCCCCTCCCAAACCACAGGATTTAAAGATAAAAATCTAGTACAAATGAAATTCTTTTCCCTATATTTTGAAATTATAAAATTGATCTCTACTCATATTTTGTTCTTTGACTTTCTACAGAACTTTAAATTTTGCATAGCTACCTCAGGAGCACAGTACTACCCTACATGTCCTAATGGAAATCCAATCTCAAAGGCATCAGTTTGTCTTTTTTTCCTGTTTTTAAGTTGTAGACTGGTTGTATCATCTACATTACTTTATACAAGATCTAATTTAACCACTTTTTCTTTCCTCAAACTTCTTTGTAATTTTTGAATGCTATTAATTTGGAAATTCAATATTTGAAAGCAGTATCTCATTAAGATTTTGTTTGTTTTTTTTTTATTCCTTCCTAGAGCCTTGATTTTTTCCTGCTAACCTTTGAGTAAACATTTGTAAAGTCTAATCTATCCTATTCTATACCTGTGTTCTTTTCAACTTTCATTATTCATTTAAATTTAAACTTCAAAAGCCACTTTGCCCCCCTTTGAACTGTACATGTCATTATGTAATAAAATTCCATAAGAAACAATTTACCAAACAATGGTTATATAATTAAACTTTTAATATAGTACTTATAGTATATATATATAATCAACATTCAAATAATTTCATTTAGTAAAAACTAGTTCTTTATTACAAAAGACAAAATTTGAACAGGTTTTGAGAACTCATGTGTGTTGAGTTGAGAATCATATGTGATGAGTTTATTCTGACTTATTGGAGATATAATTGACAAAATTATGTATTTAAGGAGTACAATTTGATGATTTGATATATATAAGCATTGTGAAGTAATCATGACAGTCAAGCAAGCCAATTAATATATCCATCACCACCTTTGCTTTCTTCTCTCTCTCTTTGTTTTTCTTTTTGTGCAAGAACACATAAAATCTACCCTCTAAGCAAGCTGCAAGTATGGGATACTGTACTTTTAACTATAACTAACTATAGTCACATTGTTAGACATTAAATCTCCAGAACTTATTAATCTTACATAACTGATACTTTGTACGCCTTGATCAGTATCTCCCTATTTCCAACTTCCCTAGCCTCTGACAACCTCCATTACTCTCTGTATCTAAAAGTTTGACTATTTTATATTCCACATATAAGTGAGGTTATATATTATTTTTTATTGTGCCAGACCTATTTTATGTCCACCAGATTTATCTAAGTTGTCACAAATGGCAGAATTTCCTTATTTCTTATGCATGGTTGAATAATATTCCATTGTACGTATATACCACATTTTATATTTTACAAGTTTTATTTAAACTCCAGTTATTTAACATATAGTATAATATTAGTTTCAGGAGTAGAATTTAGTGATTCATCACATCCATACAACATGAAGTCATCATGACAAGTGCCCTCCTAATCCCTGTCGCCTATTTAACCCAACTTCCTGCCCACCTCCCCTCCTATAACCTCAGTTTATTTTCTATAATTAAGAGTCTGTTTCCTGGTTTGTCTTTCTTTTTCCCACTATGTTCATCTGTTTTGTTTCATAAACTCCACATATGAGTGAAATCACATGGTATTTGTCTTTCTCTGACTTATTAAGCATACCATAATACTCTCTATCTCCACCCATGTTGTTGCAAATGGCAAGATTTCATTCTTCTTGATGGCTGATTAATATTCTAAAATTTTATATATATATATATATATATATATATATATACCACATCTTCTTTAGCCATTCATTAGTCAATGGACATTTGGGTTCTTTCCAAAAATTTTCTATTGTTGATAATGCTGCTATAAACATTGGAGTTCATGTATCCCTTTGAATCAATGTTTTTGTATCCTTTGGGTAAATACCTAGCCATTGCTGGATCATAAGGTCATTCTATTTTTAATTTTTTGAGAAGCCTCCACCCTGTTTTACAGAGTGGTGGCACCAGTGTTCATTCCCACTAACAGTATGAAAGTGTTCCCCTTTCTCCACAACCATGTCAACATCTGTTGGTTTCCTGTGTTATTAATTTTAACTATTCTGACAGGTATGAAGTGGTATCTTATTGTAGTTTTGATTTTGTATTTCTCTGATGATGAGTAATGTTGATCATCTTTTTTGTGTCTGTTAGCCACCTGGATGTCTTTGGAAAAATGTCAATTCATGTCTTCTGCCCATTTCTTAACTGAATTATTTGGTTTTGGGGTGTTGAGTTTGATAAGTTCTTTATAGATTTTGGATACCAAGCTTTTATCAGATATGCCATTTTCAAACATCTCCCATTCTATAGGTTCCCTTTTAGCTTTGTTGATTTTCTCCTTCATTGTTCAAAAGCTTTTTATTTTGATGTAGTCCCAGTGGTTTATTTTTGCTCTGTTTCCCTTGTCTCAGGAGACATATCTAGCAAGAAGTTGCTATGGCCTATATCAAAGAATGTACTGCTTTTGTTGTCCTCTAGGATTTTCATGGTTTCCTATCTCACATTTAAATCGTTCACACATTTTGAGTTTATTTTTGTGTATAATGTAAGAAAGTGATCTAATTTCATTGTTCTGCATGTTGTTGTCCAGTTTTCCCACCATTATTTGTTGAGGAGACTGTCTTTTTTCCATTGGATATTCTTTACTGCTTTGTTGAAGATTAGTTGACCGTATAGCTGTAGGTTCACTTCTGGGTTTTCTATTCTGTTCCATTGATCAATGTGTCCATTTTGGTGCCAGTATACCACATTTTCTTTATCTATTCATCTGTCAACAGACTCTTAGTGTGTTTCATATGTTGATTATTGTGAATAATGCTGAAATAAATATGAGAGTACAGATATTTCTTTGAAATTCTGATTTAATTTCCTTTGGATTTCACCCTAGAAATGAAATTCCTGAAGCATAAGGTAGTTCTATTTTCAATTTTTTAAGGAGCTACTATAATGTTTTCCATAATGGCTCTACCAACTTACATTTCCACCAGTGGTGTACTGGTTACTTTTCTCCAAACTCACATCAACACTTGTTATCTTGTGGCTTTTTTGGGGAATAACATTCTAAAAAGTGTGAGGTGATATCTCATCATGGTGATGATTTGCATTTAGATGAGCCAAGTATCTCTAATATACCTACTGCCCCTTTTCAGGTCTTCTTGGAGATATGTCTATTCAGGTAATTTGCCCACTTTTTAATCAGGTTCTTATTTTTCTATTAAATTACAGGAGTTATTTATATATTTTTGATATTTACCTCTTATCAATTATATGATTTGCAGACACATTTTTTCCATTCCATAAACTTTTTTTTTAAATTATGTTGATTGTTTCCTTTGATATGCAAAGCTTTTTAGATTGATACAATCAGATTTTTTTTAATTTTTCCATTCATTAGCTTTTTTTTTCAGTGTCATATCTATGAAATCATTGTCAAAACAAATATCATAGTTTTTCCTTTAATTTTCTTCTGGTCTTTATATTTTTTGGTCTTATGTTTGAGTCTTTAATTGATTTAGAATTGATTTTTATTTTTTGGTGATAGATGTGGGTCCAACTTCATTCTTCTAAATACAGATATCCAGTTTTTCTTCACCTATTTATTGAAGAGATTATCATATCCTCATGGTGTATTTTTAGCCCCTTTGTTGAATATCAGTTGACCAAATATGTGTACATTAATTTCTGGACTCTTTATTCTATAGTATTAATCTATTTGTCTGGTTTTGTTGTTATTGTTTTTCTAGAGATCTGAACACAAAATGTTCCATTCACTGGTGCAGCTTGGTTGTCATAACATGTCCTGTGTAATACCTTTAAACATCTCTTCTTATTAAGCAGCACAGAGGTGCTCCAGTTAAATCATAATGCACATAAAATTGTCTTGGTAACAATAGTAGAAGGACACAAAACAAATTAGGTAGAGCTTAATTTGGAGTCTCAGAACTGACTTGTTTTTTTTTTCTTTTAATTAGTCTATTTGTCTGTTTTATGCCAGTAGCTCACTGTTTGGTTTGGATAGTTGTGGAATATACATTAAAATCAGGAAGTACAATGTCTCTACATTTCTTCTCCTTGTTCAATATGGCTTTGACTATTGGGGTTCTGTGGTTTCACACAAATTTCAAAATTGTGTTTTCTATTTTTTCAAAGAATACCACTGGGATTTTGATAGGAATTGTACTGAATCTATAGTCTGAACATTCTTGAAATACTGTCTTCTAATCTAATCCATGAACACAAGCCAGTATTTCAAGAATGTTCGAACTATAGATTCAGTACAATGTGGTAGGATAAAATGATCTTAGCATATGTTTGTCTTCCTGGTATATATGAATACTAGCTTCATTTTGTCTTGTTTTGGAGCAATTTTGGGTATTTTAGATGTTAAGTCACACATACAAGTATGAAGTGAACAATATTAGTTTATACATTAAAACATGATCTTATATGTAAGTTTGTATGTATTTATTAGTAAATAAATCCCAAGTTTCTATGATTATTCAGTTTGAATTTTGACTAAAGAGTTTTGGTTAGGTGGATATAAAAAGACGATATCACAAACTAGAAATAAAGGGGAAGAGGGAAAGGTAGAAAGATCTGCTATACAGACTCCTGAAAATGTCCAGCTAGCATAGAAAGCATGAGATCCACACGAGACCCACTGAACGAGGTATATGTGTTCATTGTGTTGCTAGTGCTTGAATATGACTTGATGTCTTTTAATATCTCCCCTAAATAAGTCGCAATTGAATGATGGGCATAAGCAGGCATCTTTTCATGATTAAAAACTGGAATAAAATATGTAACCTACATATTTATTTTTCATAACTGAAGGAAAACATGTCCCTCTGATAAAATAGAATATCTTAACATGTGTAGCAGAAGAGTGGAAGCAGTAGAGACTCTAAAATCCATATGCTTTAAATAATTACCACATGATGGCAGTTATAAACAATGTCACTTATAATATACTCCCCAACTTCTAATCCATCCCTCTTTCTATCCCCTGGACCACTGCCAAGAAGTACTTCTCATGAAATATCCACTGCTTCCTTACTTGAGGGGATCTGCTATCCTTTGAATCTCCTTTTATAGTAAGTTCTTTATGAAGAGGAGGCAAGGACATAGTTGCAAAGAGGTGGGAAGTAGGGGATTGATTAGATGAGGTAAGGGGAGAAAAATAGGAAATAGAAGACTTACTGTATTTCCTGTTTGACTGCTAATCTATACATTTTGCTTCTGAATTATGATATCTAGTGTAAAAAGAAGTTCTTAATGTTATTCAGGTCAGGAACAAATCTAGCACTAGAAACTAAAATTGAGAACTATAAATTATCTCTCTGTTTTTAGATATACTTGAGTAAATAATTAGAAGTAGATGTATTGAGTTTATTGGCTAACAACCCAATGTCTACCTTGGCTCTTGCTCACATTCTTTCCTTCCTTCTTATTTTTTTTCCTTCCACTAGTGTTCATTTGATGATTATGTGCACTGTCTAGGTTCTAGGTGTATAGTATTAAGCAAAACAGGTACTATTCTATTTCACATTGTGTTTGGTCTGGAAACAATGTTCTACTTAGGGAAGCAATAATTTAGAGCAATTAAAATTTTGTCAGAATAGAAAATTTATGAAGTAAAAGGCAGGTAATTGTTTGAAAATATAGGACTGATAAAATAAATGAATAAATATGATTACAGACATCTTAGTGTTTTATATTTGCTTGAACCAGGCACCAGATAATAGATATACTCATTTAAATGCATTTAAATGGTTGTAACTTGTTTTGAAAATTTTAAAATACAAATAACTAACAATGTCTCCAACTTAGAATATGAAAATGTACTGTAAGAATATGTCTGATATTAAAATGCTAGCAACATTCATTACTACTAATTTATAGTGATAATGAGACCTGGAAGGACATAAAGTTGTAGTAAAAATAAAAGTGACATCAAAGATGATCGCAATGAGTGTCTTAAAAAGACTTTTCATTGGATATCAAAACGCTGACTGAGCCAGTATCATACTTTAGGAAGCAAAACAAAAACAAAAACAAAAACAAATAAACAATAAAAACCCAAACAAACAAACAAAGCATAGCAAATCACTCTTTAAACTGCCCAAAACATATTGCCCCAGGAACTCAACTTTGAGAGTCAAGAGAAACTCCATAGTGGAGCCATACTCTCAGTTATGCCAGATAATCATATCAAAAAATGGGCAGAAGATATGAACAGACACTTCTCCAATGAAGACATACAAATGGCTAACAGACATATGAAAAAATGTTCATCATCACTAGCCATCAGGGAGATTCAAATTAAAACCACGTTGAGATACCACCTCACACCAGTTAGAATGGCCAAAATTAGCAAGACAGGAAACATGTGTTGGACAGGATGTGGAGAAAGGGGAACCCTTTTACACTGTTGGTGGGAATGCAAGTTGGTGCAGCCACTTTGGAGAACAGTGTGGAGATTCCTCAAGAAATTAAAAATAGAGCTTCTCTATGACCCTGCAATTACACTACTGGGTAGTTACCCCAAAGATACAGGTGTAGTGAAAAGAAGGGCCATCTGTACCCCAATGTTTATAGCAGCAATGGGCACGGTCGCCAAACTGTGGAAAGAACAAAAATGCCCTTCAACGGATGAATGGATAAGGAAGATGTGGTCCATATATACTATGGAGTATTATGCCTCCATCAGAAAGGATGAATACCCAACTTTTGTATCAACATGGAAGGGACTGGAAGAGATTATGCTGAGTGAAATAAGTCAAGCAGAGAGAGTCAATTATCATATGGTTTCACTTACTTAACTTACTTACTTAACATGGAGGATATGGGGAGATGAAGAGGAGAAGGGATTTGAGGGAAATTGGAAGGGGAGGTGAACCATGAGAGACTATGGACTCTGAAAAACAACCTGAGGGGTTTTGAAGGGGTGGGGGTTGGGAGGTTAGGGGAGCCAGGTCGTGGGTATTAGGGAGGGCACATATTGCACGGAGCACTGGGTGTGGTGCAAAAACAATGAATACTGTTACACTGAAAAGAAATTAAAGAAAAAAAAAAGAAAGGAGTGAAACTTTAAATAGTAAGAAACTTACTTCATTTCTTACTTTAAAATTTTATTTATTGTAGTAAGAACAATTACCATATTTATCTTAATAAAATTTCAAAAGTACAATATAATATTAACTATAGGCACAATGTTGTACAGCAGATCACTAGAATTTATTGGTGTTGCATAATTAGTACTTTATATCTATTGAATAGTAACTCCTCATTCTCTCTACTGCATCCCCTGATAACCACCATTCTACTTTCTGTTTCTATGAGTAAGACTACTTTAGATATTCCATATAAGTGGAATAACAGAGTATTTGTCATTCTTATTTCACATTTCATAATGTCCTCCATATTCATCTATGTCATTGTATATTACAGAATTTCTTTTTTTAAACCTGCATTATCATTCTCTCTTATGTAAATACTACATTTTCTTCACCCATCTTTCCATTGATGGACATCTAATGAACAACCTTCCAGTGACAGAGGTTGTTTCTACCACCTGGTTATTGAGAATAATGTGGCATTGTACTTGGGAATGAAGATACTGATTTTAATTCTTTTGGATAAATACCCAGGAATGGGATTGCTATATCATATCATAGTTATATCTTTAATTTTTTTAAAGATTTTTTTTATGTGAGGGAGAGAGGGAGAGAACACAGAAGAGGTGAGAGAGGAGTAGAGTAAGAGGGAGAAGCAGACTCCCCACTGAGTGAGGAGACTGATGTGGGGCTTGATTCCAGGATCCAGGGATCCTGATCTGAGCTGAAGGCAGATGCTTAACTGTCTGAGCCACCCAGGTACCCTATTTTTAATATTTTTAGAAACCTCCATCCTGTTTTCCATAGTGGCTACACCATTCTACATTCTCACCAATAGCACATAGAAGTTCCAATTTCTCCACATCCTTACCAACAGTTGCTACATTTATTTTGATGATGTCCATCCTGACAGGTATGATGTGATATATCATTGTGGCTTTGATTTGCACTTTTCTGATGATTAGTGATGCTCAGAGTCTTCTCAGATATCTTAAATATTTGAATGTGTTTTCAGGTCCTCTGTCCATTTTTAATCACGTTGTTATTTTGACACTGAATTGTTGGAGTTTCTTATATATTTTAGATATTAATCCTTCATCAGATACAAGGATTACAAATATGTTCTCCCATTCTGTATGTTGCCTTTTTACTCTATTAGTTATTTCCTTTTATGTGTTTAAGACTTTTAGTTTGATGTTTTTACACTTAATTATTTTTGCTATTGTGATCTACAAATTTCAATGCAATTGCTATCAAAATCTTAAATGCCATTCTTTACAGAAATATAAAAAAAATAGTGAAAATTTATATGGAGCCACAGAGGACACTCCAAATAGTTAAAAAATATAAAATGAAAAAGCTAAAGTACCACACTTTCCAATTTCAAAACATATTACAAACATAACATAACTTAAACAGTATGTTATTAGGCATGAAGATAGGCATATAGACCAATGGAATAGGATAGAGTCCAGAAATAAAGCTTCACATACATAGTTAACTGATATTTGATAGCAGTCTCAAAAATATACCCTTGGGGCTGAAGGAGAGTTTCTTCAGTGGTGTGGTGAACATTAGATATTCACATATTAAAGAATGAGGTTAGACCTTTTCTTATACCATGTACAAAAATCAACTCAAAGTGGATTAAATACTTAAATGTAAGACCTGAAAATATAAATATCCTAGAAGAAAACAGGGAAAAATCTTTATGACATTGGCTTTGGCAATGATTTCTTGACTATGACACCAAAAGCACAGGCAACTACATTTCTTCTCAAATCACAATAAGAAAATTCCAATTATAGGACTACAGCTGTTTTCAGGACATATGGCAGATAATATTTGGTGTGCTATTCTATTGCTATCATTACTGTCCATTGATGTTACTCAAATATATTATGTGATTTATAATGAAGGAATTATGATACCCCAATATTGTAAATTGGCAAAAAAGGTCAATATCAAATTTATCAGAATCCAATGTTGAAATTAATAACATGTGCAAATTGATGAGATAAATTTGTAACTTAAACTCTCCATCATTCTGTGCAGCAGAGATCACATCATGATCAACTATAGAAAATTATTGATAATCCTATCAGATGCAATTACATGGATTATTTTAATTTTCTCAGTGATATTTGGTGGCTAAGTGATCAGTTATTTTGTCTCAAGATATATATTAATACCACTTTAAGTTCCCTCAACCTACCAACAACAACAACAAAAAAACCCACAGGCACTCTATGTCTTTTGGGATACACCAATGTAAATAGAATTGAACACTCAGTGTTTGTGTTATAACAATATTGTATTAACCACCTTTGTTTCATCAACAAATCAATGTCTCAGTGTATCACAAAAGAACACTTATGTACAAATTACATTACTTGCCAGTAGTTAAAGATGAGTTGAATTTGCTCCATATTTTCTTTTCCTTCTGATAACAGACACTGAAGACAAAGCTGTTTTTTGGAAGATGTTGTTCTTGACACCATATGAAAAGATCAAAATTAAGAAACCTGGTTTCCTTTTAAAGTCTCAGCTCAGAACTGGTACATTGTCATTTCTACTCACATTGATTCATGAATATCACATGATCAGACCTGAAACTGAGGTGGGGAAGTATTCTCTGCCGACACATGACAGCAGGAGGGAATGCCTCAACTGCTAACAGGGAAGGAATGTATCATTGGGAATAATAATATAATCAATCATATATGTGTTTTAAATTTTCCTTTCCCATTAGAGTATGAGGTCTTTGAAAACAGGACTGACCACCAACCATCTTAATACCCTCTTTATTTTCATGGTGTTGTTGAAATACATATGCATAGGAGAGATTTGTAAGTTAAACTGAAAGCATAAATCAGCCATAGGATCAATCTCTGCCTAATTCTGTGACTGTTATTACCATTTCTACTTACCTTTCAATATTGAACACAAAGAAAAAAAGAAGAGAAAGCAACCAGAGTCTGATGCTCTGGGCAATTTGGTCATTTTTTAAAACAATATAAGACCAGATATTCAAAATTGATGGGCACAATAATGTTCTCTCCATAATGTTCTCTCCATGTGAGCAGAAAGGTGAGCATTTTTTAAGGGTACAATTTATAAAAGCTCTGTATCCTAGTGCCAGAGTTTAGAGGGACATACAAAAATTGAAATTAGAGGGATGCCTGGGGGGCTCAGTGGGTTAAGCCTCTGCCTTTGGCTCAGGTCATGATCTCAGGGTCCTGGGATTGAGACCCACACTGGGCTTTCTGCTCAGCAGGGAGCCTGCTTCCCCCTCTCTCTCTGCCTGCCTCTCTGCCTACTTGTGATTTCTGTCTGTGAAATAAATAAATAAAATCTTTAAAAAAATTGAAATTAGGGGTTCTTTGTGGCCCCAGGGGGTAAAAATTGCTGTAATTGAGATTCACACTGAGAATATAAAGAACATTAAATTGCCATTAACTTCAAACACTCACACTCTGATAATACGTTAAATCTAATTATTATGACATTATAGAAATATGTAGTATCCAAATGTTCTTTAAGCTATTTACAAAAGTGAATATAAAAGTGTATTTGGCATCAGAGAACGTTACCTTAATTGTAGGAAAAAAAATACCACTGACTCCATGTACAGGAAATTCACACAAAGTATATTTGGATCTATGTCTACTTTTCTCATGAATAGTATAGTGAATTCAATTCATTGAAAGTGAATGACTTTCAAATGGACTGGTTTCACAGGACTAAAAAGTGGGCTAGAAGCAAGAGAGGACAAAGAATAGAACACCTTCTCTTACTGGTTTTATTTTCTTCAATATTTTGTCAGAATTTTTTCTTCTCTCTCTTTATAAATTATCTTTTGATTGGCATTGCTTTGATATCCTTAACAGACTATGGCTGCCAAAATTGCCAAAGCCAAATTTTTCTAACAGCCAATTGAGTTTTTAGTGTTTAGTTTTTGTGTTAGCATTGTTAAACTCACTAAATGATTTCCTAGCAAATCACACCAGTGGGCTATAGTTGATTTACCCTGAAAAACAATCTGCCTGAGCAAATATCTCTCTGGTTTCATATAATAACTTGAAACAGGTAGGCATTTTAAAGATAAATATGTTATGATCATGCTTAAAACTAGATGTAGAGAGTAAAATTATTTAACTGCATAAAACCCAATCAATGATGAGGCACTCACACTTACGCACTCTATCTTTCAATCTTTCTGTGAAGAGCCCAACTATCACTGAGTGAAAGGAATATTTCCTGATAACTCGTGCAAGCATTGTTATATTTCTTGTGCACATGTTAAACAGAGACTACTTTAGAAGCAAACAAAAAAGTGGAGCTGTGTCCACCATAAGCGTATAAACACTGTCCATTGTAAACATAAGCTAATGGGATCTCCCCAAATTATAATCAGATTCACAATATAAAATTGCTCATTCATATCTCCTTTCCAGAAATTGCTAAAACCTCATTGTCCCTATAAAGTGTATTTGTAAAAGAATTTTTAAAAAAAATGTTTCACTATTCAAAAAGCTTTATTTTTTTACCATTTGTAGAGGTCACTGGAATAAAAACTGAATTATAAGTTAATATAAATATGAATGTATTTTTGCTATTAGAATAGTTCTGGGGATGCCTGGGTGGCTCAGTTGGTTAAGCGGCTGCCTTCGGCTCAGGTCATGATCCCAACGTCCTGGGATCGAGTCCCACATCAGGCTCCTTGCTCGGCGGGGAGCCTGCTTCTCCCTCTGCCTCTGCCTGCCACTCTGTCTGCCTGTGCTCTCCCTCTCTCTCTGACAAATAAATAAATTTAAAAATAAATAAATAAATAAATAAATAACCAAACACCACTATCCTTAAAAAAAAAAAAAAAAGAATAGTTCTGGATTTCATTTTACTTTTTACTTATTTTTACTTTGTCCTCATTTTTATTTATTTATATTTTATTTTAATTCCAGTGTAGTTAACATATTATGTTTGATTAGTTTCAGGTGTATAATATAATGATTCAACAATTCCATCAAGTGCTCCTCAAGATAAGTCTACTCTCAGTCCCCTTCATGTATTTCATCCATCCACCCCACCCAACTCCCCTCTGGTAACCATTTTTGTTTTCTATGGTTAGAAGTCTATATTTTGGTATATTTCTTTTTCTTTTTTTTCCTTTGTTTCTTAAATTTCACATATGAGTGGAATTATATGGTATTGTCTTTCTCTGACTGGCTTATTTTGCTTACCATTATACTTTAAATCCTTCCATGTTGTTGCAAATGGAAAGATTTCATTCTTTTTTATAGCTGAACAGTATTCCATTATATATACACATATGTGTGTGTATGTATATATTTCTTTATTCATCTATTGATGGACACAGACTGTTTCCATAATTTGACTTTTGTAAATAATGCCATAATAAACTCAGGGATGTATATATCCCTTTGAATTAGTGTTTTGTATTTTAGGTAAATACCCAGTAGTATGTTCACTGGATCATGTGGTAGGTTCTATTTTTTATTTTTTTGAGGAAAGTACATACTGGCTTCCACAGTGGCTACACCAGTTTGCATTTCCATCGACAGTGCACGAGGGTTCCTTTTTCTCCATATCCTCACTAACAATCGTGAATATTTTTTATTTTAGTTATTCTGAAGAGTATGAGGTGATACCTCATTGTGGTTTTGATTTTCATTTCCCTGATGATGAATGATGTTGAGCATCTTTTAATGTGCCTGCTGTCCATCTGTATGTCTGTGAAGAAATGTCTGTTTATGTCTTCTGCCCATGTTTTAATTGGATTATTTGTTTTTTAGGTGTTTATTTTTTATTCTTTATATATTTTGGGTACTAAGCTTTTATCAGATATGCCACTTGCAAGTATCTTCTCCCATAGTTTGTCTTTAGTTTTCTGGATTGTTTCCTTTCCTGTGCAGAAACTTTTTATTTTGATATAGTCCCAAAAGTTTATGTTTGCTTTTGTTTCTCTTGTCTCAGGGGACATATTTATAAAGATATTGTTATAGGTAATGTCAGATAAATTACTGCCTGTGTTCTAGGAATTTTCTGGTGTCAGGTCTCATATTTAGGTCTTTAATCCATTTTGAGTTTATATTTGTGTATGCTGTAAGAAAGTGGTCCAGTTTCATTCTTTCGCACAAAGCTGTCCAGTTTTGCCAACCAAATTTGTTGAAGAAGCTGTATTTTCCATTGTATATCCTTTCTTCCACTGTCGAAGGATAAATGAACATATATTGTGAGTTTATTTCTGGGCTTTCTATTCTGTTCCACTGTGTCTATTTTTGTTCCAGTACCATACTGCTACAGTTTTTAAATATAACTGGAAGTCTAGAATTGTGATACATCCAATTTCATTTTCCTTGTTCAAGAGTTCTTTAGCTATTCAAGGTCTTTCCTGGTTTCATACAAGTTTTAGGCTTATTTGTTCTAGTTCTCTGAAAAATGCTTTTGGTATTTTTGATAGGCATTGCATTAAGTCTGTAGATTGTGTTCAGTAATATGGACATTTTTATCAGTATTACTTTTTCTAATCAATAAGCATGGAATGTCTTTCCATTTGTGTTACCTTCTACTTATTTTATTCATGTCTTATTCTTTTCAGAGTAGAGGTCTTTCACCTCCTTCATTAAGCTTATTCCTGAATTTTTTATGATTTTTGGTACAATTGTAAATGGCATTGTTTTCATAATTTCTCTTTCTGCTGCTTCATTATTAGTGCATAGAAATGCACTGTACATAAGTTTTACATCCTGTGATCTTAGTGAATTCACTTATCAGTTCTGGTAGTTGTTTGGATTCTGGAGTTTTCTGTATGCCACATCATATCATCTGCAAAGTGACAGTTTTACTACTTCCTAATTTGGATGCATTTAATACCTTTTTCTTATCTAATTGCTGTGACTAGGACTTCTGGTATTATGCTGAATAAAAGTGGGGAGGGTGGACATTCTTGTCTTGTTCCTGACCTTAGGGGAAAAGCTCAGTTTTAACCCATTGAGTATGATTAGCAGTGAGTTTTTCATATATGGCCTTTATTATGTTAAGGTATACCTCTAAAGCTACTTTGTTGAGGGTTTTTATCATGAATGGATATAGTACTTAAGAAATATTCTTTATGTAACTATTGAAATGATTATAGTATTTTTATCCTTTCTCTTACTGACTTGATGTATTACGATAAATGATTTGAAAATATTGAACTACTTTTGCATCCCAGGAAGAAATCCCACTTGTTTGTGGTGAATGATATATATATGTTTTTAATTGTTGGATTCAATTTGTGAATATTTTGTTGAGGATTTGTGCATCTATGTTTAACAGAGATATTGGCCTGTAGTTTTCACTTTGTGGTATCTTAATCTGGTTTTGGTATTAGGGCAATGCTGGCCTTAGAATGAATAGGGAAGTCTTCCTTCCTCTTCTATTTTTTTTTTTTAATATTAGAGAATAATTGGTTTTAGGTCTTTAAATATTTGGTAGAATAGACCTGTGAAGCCATCCTGTCCTGAATTTTTTTGTTTGGAGTTTTTTCACTACTGATTCAATTTAATTAATGGTCTGTTCAAATTGTCTGTTTCTGCCTGGTTCAGTTTTGGTAGGCTATATGTTTCTAGAAATTTATCCATTTCTTCTAGGTTGTCCATTTTTTTGCATGTAATTTTTCACAATATTCTCTTACAATCCTTAGTATTTTTGTAGTGTTATTTCTTCTCTGATTTTATTTGAGTCCTCTTTCTCTCACAAGTCTGGCTAGAGGTTTATTAATTTTGTTGATCTTTTCAAAGAAATAACTCCCGGTTTCATTGATCTGTTCTATTTTTTTTTAAGTTTCTATCTTGTGTGTTTCTGCTATCTTTATTATTTCCTTCCTTCACTGATTTGAGGTTTTGTTCTTTCTTTAGCTACTTTAGGTATAAGGTTAGGCTGTTCGTTTTTGGTTTTGGTTGTTTTTGGTTTTGTTTGTTTGTTTGTTGCTTCATGAGGTAGGCCTATGTTGCTATAAACTTCCTTCTTAGAACTGCTTTTTCTGTACTCCAAAGATTTTGGGGTCATCATGTTTGCATTTTCATTTCTCTCCATGTATTCTTTTTTTCATTTTGATTTCCTACTTGACCCAGTCCTTATTTAGTATCTTGTTATTTAACCTCCATGTATTTGTGTTCTTTTTAGATTTATTCCTATGGTTGATTTCTGTTTTCATAGTGTTAGGGTCAGAAAAGATGCATGGTATGACTTCCATACTTTCATATGGCATGACTTCCATGTGTACTCTGCTGTTTTAGGATGGAATGTTCTGAATATATCTGTTAAATCCATCTGGTCCAATGGGCCATTCAAAGCTGTTGTTTGCTAGTTTATTTTCTGTTTGAAGGACATATGCATTGATATAAGTGGGGTGTTTATGTCCCCTACTAATATTGTATTACTATTGATTACTGCCTTTATGTTTGTTAATGCTTTGTGTATTTGCATTCTCCCATGTTTGGTATATAAATATTTATAGTTGTTACATATTCTTGCTGGATTGTTCCACTCATGATTTTGTAGTGTGCTCTTGTTACAGTTTTTGTTTTAAAGTCTGTTTTTTGTATTTGTATTGTTATCACAGCTTTCTTTGTACTTCCATTTGCATGATAAATCCTTCTCTATGCCTTCAGTTTCAATATGCATGTGTTGTTAGGCCTGTAATGAATCTCTTGTGGATGACACAGAGATGCATCTTGCTTTTTTATCCATTCTATCACCTTTTGTCTTTCAAGTGGAACCTTCGTCCATTTACACTGAAAGTAAGTATGGATTGGTATGTATTTATTGACATTCTGTTACTTGTTTTATGGTTCTTTTTGTAGTTCTTCTATGTTCTTTTATTTTTTGTCCTCACGGTTTACTGGCTTTCTTTAATGATACGCAAAAGACAAGAGAAAGAAATCCAGGTATATCTATTATGGGTTTTTGATTTGTGGTTTATATTTAACATATTATGCAAATAACTGCATATTAATTTGATAGTTTCTTAATTTGAGTCCATTCTAAATGCACTGAATTTTTACTCCTTTCTTCCCCACACTTTAGGTATATGGTGTCATACTTAACATTGTTTTCTTGGCTGCAGATTTTTTTCTTTCAATACTTTTAAAGTATCCTATCCCTCTGTCCTGCAAAATTTCTGCTGAAAAATCAGCAAATCATTTTATGATTTGGGGTTTCCCTTATAATTAATTATCTTCCTGTTTCTTGGTAGTTTTAAATTTTTCTCTTCATCATCATATCATGCCATTTTAATTACTATATGTTTTGATGTGAACTTGCTTGGGTTGATTTTGTTGGGGGCACTTTGCTTCTTGGGTCTGAATTTCTGTTTCCTTTTTAGGTTCGGGAAGTTTTCAGCTATTATTTCTTTAAATTTTCTTCCCCTTTTTCTCTCTCTTCTTCTGGGATCCCTGTAATATTAATGTTATTACAACTGATTGTGTTCATGACTTCCCTTAATTGATACTCATTATTTTTTTCTTTTTCCTCATTTCCTTGATTTTTTTCTATTACTCTGTCCTCCAGGTCCTGATCCATCCTTCTGCTTCCTCTAATCTACTATTTATTCCCTTCAGTGTATTTTTAATTTCAGTTATTGAGTTCTTTGCTTATGCTTGTTTCTTTTTTATGTTTTCTGTCTTTTCATTGAGGGTCTTGCTGAGATCCTCCCCTCTTTTGTTCAAGTACAGTGAGTATCTTTACAACCATTACTTTAAATTCTCTATCAGGCATATAACTTATTTTGTTTATCTCTCTTTTTGTGATTTTGTCTTTTTATCTCATTTGGGATATATATTCCTATTGTATCCTCATTTTGTCTTACTCTTTGTATATGTTTCCATGTGTTAAGAAAGTCAGCTACATCTGCTCTTGAAAGTAGTGGCCTTATGAAGAAGAGTTCCCCTGTTCACCAGAACCTGGCACTTCAGGGGTATCTATAAGGTATGTTGTGTGTCCCTGACTATTGTGGCTGAACTGTGTTTGTCTTAAGTCCAGTCAGTGAGTAATAACTCTCTGCCTGTTGTAGGCAGGGTTTTATCCCTCTATTGTTAATGGGCAAATCTAGAGCCATGTTGGGCTTGAGGTGGGACAGACCAGGTGATTACTATCGCTGTGGTCTTACAGAACTACAAGGTGTTTTCCCTGTGTTGTCTCCTGGGAAACTTTCACTGGAGAGCAGGCCTGCAGTCATATAGATGTCTGCCCCTAGCCTGCTGATGGGCCACTATCAGATGCTCCATGTGGTTATCTTCCTTTCTCCCTGGGGTTGGAGTCACTTCAGAATGGTGCTGGCTCTTATGAGGCTGCTTGCACACTCCCATGCTTATGGAACTACTTTGAATGGACTTCTGACAAAGGCAGTTTGTATGGAGAAGTCAGCAGGAGATGGCAGATTTAGGATACATAGTGTTAGCAAGGTTTGTGTTATCCTGTTTGTAGGAGGGGACCTGTAGCAACTTTGGAGAATTTCTGCTAAGGACATGTTGGAGAGGGAGGGTCCACAGGAGAGCAGGTGGACAGGGTACACTGGTAGTAAGCTAGGTGGAAACTGTTCATACTGGTTCCCACAGGCAATCATGTATGTAGGCTGGGGTGTGGGAGGGCAATGGTGCTCACCCACTCTTTTGTTCTTGGAGAAGTCTCTAGAAGATCCCTGCCCCTGGCAGGAGATTTTTTTTTTCTTTCAATACTCTGAATGTATCCTACCCCTCTGTCCTGCAAAATTTCAGCTGAAAACTCAGCAAATCATTTTATTGGGTTTCCCTTACATATAACTATCTTCCTTTTTCTTGGTAATTTTAAATTTTTCTCTTCATCATCATATCCAGCATAAGTTCTGAGATTAGTAAGTAAACCTCCATCACAAGGAGTGTATATACCAGGCATTTGTCAAACTGCTGCTTCTAGGCTATATCTCAAAGAGGTCATTTGTTTTGCTATCTCTTTAAGGGCAGGAAGTCTATTTCCTATCACCCTTAGGTTCTTCCTAAGCCTAGCCTGCTGATTTTTTAAATTTAGGCCTTAGGCCCCAATAATTGTAAAAACTCATAAAGTTAAGCCCCTCTGATTTTCAAAGCTGGTGTTTCCCATTGTGAGTCCCCCATACCTTGGGGGAAGGGCTGTGTAGGGTAAGCTCTGTTCCTTTCCCTTCTCTGTGCTTGCAGTGTCCCTCCCTCTCATAGATAAACTTGCAGGTCAGTTTGGTTCCTGACCAGGTTTCTAGCCTTCCTAGCCTTTTCAATGTGGTCTCTTCTCTACATTTAACTGTTGAGAAGTCAGTTCTGCTAGTCTTGGGTGGGTAATTTTATGGGTTATTTACACTGATGTGACTATTACTTTGGTGTTTCCATGGGACATGGTAAGCTTAAGTTCCTCCAACTTAGGCATCTTCCCTGGAATTATCCTAAAAAGGATAGTTTTGAAATAAAGTGTTTTTTAAAATGAAATGTTAAATGAACCAATGTAGTTATTTTTGTCACTTTCACTTGTATAATATTGATAGCAGTAATTGGACATTATAAGACAACTAAATCTGTAGATTCTCAACAACTGATCAATTTTTCCTTCTTTTCCTTTCCCAACTCCTCTAGGAAGATACAGCTTCTCTAAAACTGGTACTGTATTCATTATATAAAACAGGCATACTTTGGAGATACTGTGGGTTTGGTTCTAGACTTCTACAGTAATGTGGGTCAAATGAGTTTTTTGGTTTTCCAGTTCATAGAAAAGTTATTTTTATACTATACTGCAGTCTGTTAAGTGTGCAAGAGTATTATGTAAAAAAGAAAAACACAATGTAGATACCTTAATTTAAAAATATTCTTTTGGGGGTGCCTGGGTGGCTCAGTGGGTTAAACCTCTGCCTTTGGCTCAGGTCATGATCTCAGGGTCCTGGAATCGAGCCCCACATCAGGCTCTCTGCTCAGCAGGGAGCCTGCTTCCTCCTCTCTGTCTCTGCCTGCCTCTCTGCCTACTTGTGATCTCTGACTGTCAAATAAATAAATAAAATCTTAAAAAAAATTCTTTTGTAAAACTAACAACCATTTTCTGATCTTTCAGCAAGTCATAATCACAGATCACCGTAACAAATATAATAATGAAAAAGTTTGAAATATTGTGAGAATTACCAAGTTGTGACATAGAAAATGAAGTGAGCAAATGCTATTGGAAAAATGGCACTGATAGACTTGTTCAATGCACAGTTGCCAAAAACCCATGTAAATAATGGAATATCTGTGAAGACTTAATGAATTGAGGAATGACTGTATATGACTGTTGTTCAATTTATCTTCCCTTTAAAATGGGATGTTTCTCTTTTTTTTGTTGTTGTTGACACTATAAACTTGAAGAAAATAAAACATATACTAACTACACATCGTGCACACAAAACTGTGTGTGTATATGTATACACACATGTACACATATTAAATAACATATTTGTATAGTAAAACTAGTAGCAAAAGTGTTTAGACCATGATAGATCCCTCTCCCATATAATATTCTTTGAGAAAAAAATTTAATCCCTGATACCACTAAATAGTGACCTACTCTTTGTATATTAAAATACACACAAATTACAGAAATAAATTTTCTTGTGCTATTTCTGCCCTCTCTGTGCCTTAGGGATAATAGTAAGTAGATAACAATAGGAATAGGTAAAGTATATAAGTGATGAGTAGACAGACAGATAAATGTAGTTGGTCTTTTAACTATCTCTGTAGTATGGAAAATAAAGCCACTAATCTAGAGTGTGAAGAGAATACTCAAACTACAGCAAGTCTGAGATGTTACAAAATGTAAAATGATAGCTCACTTTTAACTAAGTTATTCTTTTTTTTTTATTTTTAAGGATTTTATTTATTTATTTGAGAGAGAAAGAGTGAGAGAGAACATGAGAAAGGAGAAGGTCAGAGGGAGAAGCGGACTCCCCAAGGAGCTGGAAGCCCGATGCTGGACTCCATCTTTGAATTCCGGGATCATGACCTGAGCCGAAGGCAGTCGCTCCACCAACTGAGCCACCCTGGCGCCCCCTAAGTTATTCTGTTATAGATTGCCTGACGTTATGTATTTAAAATAGATATTTATGTATTTATTACCAATAGCATGGTAACCTATTTTATTTTCCTGACTTATAGCTAGTCCAATAATATTCAAAAGAAATGTATTTGATTGGGACACCTGAGTGGCTCGCTTGGTTAAGAGCTGCCTTCGGCTCAGGTCATGATCCCAGCATCCTAGGATCGAGTCCCACATCGGGCTTCTTGCTCTGCGGGGAGCCTGCTTCTCTCTCTGCCTCTGCCTACCACTCTGTCTGCCTGTGTTTGCTCTCTCTCTCTCTCTCTCTAACAAATAAATAAATTCAAAAAAAAAGAAATGTATTTGACACTGATCACCACATAAGATGGTTACAAAACAAGAATATGCTATTAAAAGCTATTAATTTTATAAAGAAATAAACATGCAAGAGGTAAAGTTTTTGGCCATTGGAATATATAACTCAATCTATTTTGTCCATATGCTAGATCCTTAAGATTCTCTTCTGTACCCCTCTTCCCATCTAACTATAAGTTTAGTAGATATAAATGGCATTTAAACTACACAGGAGCAGGAGCTTACTTTACTTGGATGAAAAGCAGGTTATATATTACATGTGAGATTTATATATTCCTTAAAATCTTGGGTTTGATGGGCTAGAAAAAGCACATTCCTCGATTTTTAGGTACAAACCACCTCATGTTTTTGCCTCAGTAACATTTACAACCATGTACCATGCCTTTCAAAACTCCATAAAAAGCAGCACCGTCATTTAAGAATTTTTTTATTATTTATTTATTTACTTACTTATTTATTTATTTTGAGTAAGCTCTTTTCTCAGATTTGAAACATTCCTTTGCATAGCATGGGGAACACAAATAACACAAAACCAAAGTTATTTGGTTTTAAAACCACTAAACCTCATGTATGCTCAATGCAATGCACAATATAGCCATTTATTTTATGACATTTGTAAGTGAACATTATATGATGCCATCTCCAAATAGGGGTTTTTATAGAAATGATGAGAAAGTAAGATGCAGACAGTTGGTAAACTGCCAATTAACGGAAACCAAAATATATAGAAAATGAAAGATTCTGAGAGAATAATGATAACATGGATGAAAATAAATGCAGTATTGTGTGATGTTTCAGACATATAATTTTAAATGAATATAGAATCTCCTCTCATCCTTTATGTTTTAAAAGGGTTCATCCTTTTAAATGAAAACTTTAAAAATATTTTAGATCTGTATTGTAATATTTGTGTTAACATTTACATATTTGAGTTATTAAGTCCTTAGAAATAAAGTAAACTGAGGAATAAGATTAAAGATTATTACATTGTTCCTTTTTTCTCCCTCAGTTGTATATTTTGTTCAGTGTGCTGACTGCTAGCATATCTGTTGTTACTCTGAAAATTTTTATGTAATGTTTTTATTATTTCTTGAGGAAATTATTATAACATAAATTACTTGCTAGTAGGAAATTCTCCTTATTTGTATTTTAAACACCTATTTAACCTTTGTGACTCTTTTTTCTTATAATCTCAAGCTGGAGCTGAGAATTTATAAAATTGTAGCTCATTAATATTAGGTGAAGGTTCATAAAAATTATCTATTTGATCATGCTTCATCTGGTGTATCATGATACAAAAGTAGCATCATAATCACATATCATATAATAGTGATATTTAAATATGAACAATTTATACAGTGATGTAGCATTTCTAGTCATCTACCACTCCTATTTCTCTCCAACGTAAATCATAACTTCCCCAATCCTCAAAACCACTTGTTCATAAGAAGCATATTTGGCTATTACTCCCTGATTGGCTTTTAAGAACTTTGATCCCTTTGCTGCTAAGTTTAATGCTTCCCTAATATATTTATTATTTCTATAAACTCTCTTAGTCTTCTCCAAAGTGTCCTTTGGAAACCACCCTGTTTTCTTAAGTTCTTTTGGCAATTCAAACTTTTGCTGTTAGTCTCCTTCTACTTGCTTCTAACAACTAAATGGCTACTTAATTCAGATTATATCAAAATCCCTTATTCCAAATAGGATATTCTTATTCCCTTCCTGGGTGACTCACAGGAAAGAAGTAAAATATACTTCAATAACCCTGATTACTTTAAAAAAAATCAGTGTTACCGTATATTCATTGTTTAACTGAAAAGAACTCATGGCTGACCTCTGCTGTAAATCAGTCCTGAGCCCTACTTAGGTTTTTGGAAGACCTTGATTTTTTTTCCCTCAGTTATCAATCCTGGATAAAATTCTAACAAAATATATTTGTAAAGCAGTCTTACATAATACATGATTTAATTGAATACAGAAGTCTTGAATTTTTTAAATTCAAAATAATAAAAAGATTTTTTGGAGAAAAAAGAAATTGCCTGAATTTTATCAGTCTGGCTCAAGTTGAAAACTAATTTATGAATAAATAGAAAATGATAGGTAATTTTGTAGAGAAATAAGATAAAATAGACAAGGTAAAATAGTTCTTTATAGCAGGAGTGCTTGAGATTCTGATTTTCAATTTAAATTAAGACACCTTTAACCTTAAGAGGAACAAAGTCAGCAAATATATATATAGATTTGGGGGCACCTGGGTGGCTCAGTGGGTTGAGCCTCTGCCTTCAGCTCTGGTCGTGATCTTGGGGTCCTTTGATGGAGCTCTGCATTGGGCTGTCTGTCAGCAGGGGCCTGCTCCTCCCACCCCTCTCTCTGCCTGCTTGTGATCTCTGTCAAATAAAGAAATAAAATCTTAAAAATACCTATCTATCTATTTATATATACACAGATTCACACAACAGACTAGATATGAGAGAACAATCCCTGGGGACACAGATGATAGGACCCATATTTTTAATATTTTCTTTAATGGGCATATTTTTATAATGGAGGCTAAAATGGTATCATTTATTAATTTGATAACAAATGGAACTAAGTTCAAATGCCTTTGATCCAACAATATTTTTGTATTTTGAAATTATTAAATACATCAAAAGATCTAAAGATGATGGTGCTAATTTCTAGATTTAGGTGTATTTCTGGAAATTCCTGAAGACATCTTGGCCTTTATTAACAATACAAGATCTATGCAGTGATGCAGTCCTACAGTCAGCTATCTGATGAAACATTCTATTTTTTCCAGTACATCTGTCCCTCATCATCTTTCAAATAACCGATTTTCAGGAAAATAGAGCTTTGGTAATCAGAAAAATCGCACTGTTTATAACGTTATTCCATTTGTAAAAGCTGAAAGATACTTCTCAATTATGTAATTTGAGACATAAATTGAGGGAGATTAAAAAATGAGTGATAGGACATGAGAATAATTAAACTTTTGCTTTTGGGTTAGCTCCAGTTTTTATTTTGGTGTGTTGTGATTATTAAATTTAGACAAAATAGATGAACATAGAAGAAGGGAAGGAAAAACAGATAAAAACAGAAAGGGAGGCAAGCCATTAACTCTAGGAAACAAACAGGTTGCTGGAGGGGAGGTGAGTGGGGGATAGGGTAACTGGGTGATGGGCATTAAGGAGGGCACTAGATATAATGAGCACTGCACATTTTATGTAACTAATGAATCACTAAATTCTACCCCTGAAACTAATAATACACTATACATTAACTAAATTGAATTTAAATAAAAAATTTAAAAAATTTAGAGACAATAGTAAATTAGAGGAAGATGTGACCTAAGTCAACTACATCTAGTATAGTAATTCTATACAGAGACTCGAATTATTATTCCTATGCTAACAGTGGAGGTACCTGCATTTTCTCACCACATTTCTATTTGATAATGCCACCAACTACCAATTTACCTACTTCAGTTTAGGCTCTATTCTTGGATTTAGACCTAGGGGCTGTACATAGGTAACTAATTACTCTTGGAATTTCTGGTCCCATTATAAATATTTTGAAAGACAATAGTCTTTTCAGTTGTATTGCTTCCCACTTAAATTTAGGGAGTCAGTTGCCTCTCCACTCTTTTCCCCATAGATTATTAAAATCAACTGGTCATAAAGTAATTATTCAAAATGTGAACCAGTTTCCGTATTAACTGCATATAGTCAAGACACACCAGGATCCCTTTGTTGAATTGTTTTCCCAACTATCAGTGGGGTTCAATTAATATATGTAATTACATAGGAGAAAGGAATAAAAAGAAAAATGCTCACAGATTTCTCTCAAAGTCTGGCTCTTTGCCTTCAATGCAGGCTTGAGTGAGAAATATGGCAGTAAGCCAAACTGTCCTTCTTCCAAAATCAGCCACAATAGAATCTGCTGGATTGAAATAGAACATTAGGAGTTTAGTTTGGCACTCAGTACTTTCGGCCAGTTCTATATTTGTGACATGATTTACCGGGCCGATCGCCCAAAGAAGCTCTGTGTCTGACTGCCCAGTTTTGAAATACAGAGAAGAGTTCATGACCACCATGCTTTGTAAACCTACATTTCTGAAAATTATGTTTCTTTATTTAAAAAGGCTGTGAGATAGCCAGATGTGTGTATTGGGGAAAATCAACCGTTTTGTGAAAAGGCTTTTGTGCACAATTTCTAAAAACCATCAGTATCACTTGAATTGGTTACACATTGCTTTCTGGCAGAGTAATTTCTGTATTTATATAGTTGGCTAAAAATGATCAGCATTGAAATTTCATTCAAAGATTCTACAAATGTATCATTTGTATACTGTGTTTTATTAAATATGCGTTAGGAAAACTAGGTGGCCCAGTGGAAAGAACATGAGCTTTGTATCAGCTATGAATCCAAATTTGTTCACATGCTTGCTATGAAAGCATGGACAAATTTATTAACTAAATTTCTCAAGATTTACTTTTCTAACCATTTGTAGAATTGCCTCATTGGGTGGTGGTAAGATTACATGAGCTAACCTATGCAAACCCTGACTGCAACATCCTATGAGTTACTGTTACTTTACCCACTTTTAAATTAAGGATATTAAAACTTGAGCAATTTTTTAATGGTCAGAAAGGAGACAGGTGGCCACACTCATGTTTAAATGTAGACAAAGTGACCTCCAAACCCAAAATATATCTAAACAAGTATTATCCCTTCTAATGTCACCTTACTTATCTGTTCATCAACATCCTAGTTACCATTTTAATGTCATTGGTATCATTTTCTTATAGTCATTGGATTCATTAAATTATCATGCAATTAATACTGTTGTCAACATTGTAAACATAAATTCTCAAAATGTATAACACCATTCATTATATAGTTCTACAACCTCCTAGCCTCGTAAACTTGGGCAAATTACAACTTTTCTAAACATCGTTTTTCTCATTTTCAAATAGGAAGTGTTATCTTTACCTTCATCATAGTCACTATTAAGTTTAACTTAAAATATTTGAGTGTCTATTTGGAGGAATAAATATATATGGTTATTGTGATATAATATGTGATAATAAATATATATGGTTATGGTTATATGTGATTAGCAGTAAAATTTTGATTTTCAATAGGATGAAGAATAACTCTTAAAGAGTATTTGGCCTCAACAGGTGTTAAATAATGACAGTTTTTACTAAGTTCTTTTAGATTTGGATTTAAGTTAATTTTCAAGGCAAAATTCACCAAGTTTAAGCCAGTATAGTATAATTTAAAAAGCACTAGATAGGAGTCAAAAAATTCTAAGTTGAGGTCTTAGCATTACCACTAACAAGTTACAGGATCATTTGTTAAAGCTGTAACCAGTCTGAACCTCATTTTCATCAAAACCTTTATAAATGTAAGTCGAAACTTCCCTACTTACCTCCGAGAATGGTGGAAAGTATTATGCTAATAAAAATTAAACTGAAATCCAATATCAAGGTAACACTACTTGGGATATAAATTATTTCTAATAGATACTGTTCTAATTTTTTGGGTGGAAGTAGTGAAGATGACTACACATGTCTCTGGATCAAATCCTGTGAGTGATGAGTCTGATTAGTACACAAATTTTTACACAAATAGAAATAGAAATATGACCATAAATTATACCACAAATATTAGTACTCTTGCAATTGTCACAAATCAAAAAGTAATCTAGAAGACTAGTAGTAGTTATCTCTGTATATGAATAAGTGAGGTATTAATAATTTTTATTAATTAGAATTCACAAAGCAAAACAAGCTAATGGGTAGATAATAAACTTCTCTTTTTAGTGTAAAAAGTATTTAGTCTTCATTTATGCAAATGCTCCTAATGAGGACAGTGCTGATTGACTATTTTGACCCTTTGTACATCACATTTTTCCAGGGAAAAACTCTACTTGCCCTCTTTCTCATTATACTTTTATTTGAAATTGATTCATATTCAGAACTGAAGGTGAAGAAACCTGGACATTCATTTAGATGATTAATTAGGAAGAAAAATTGTATTCAGTCTGAAAAAAGTGATGCACAACTGCAACACCCATTCAACATTGGCTGAAAATGAGATGTGATTCCCAGAAGTATGATTTGTTTCCCTGGAAATGAAGGAATTACTATCAGGCTTAGACTTCAGTTGACTGAGCTGACTTTATTGCACTGGCAAGACATCTCCAGTGTAGTTGTAACATTGGCTTATAAGAACCAGATTTACTTAAAGAACAACATTCGATTCAACATTGAAACTGATTTACTGACACCCTTCATATTTAAGTGAACAGATGGAATAAACGTTTTCTAAGAAAAGAATACTAAAATATACCTGTCTCTTATTAGGGTTGAATATTTTATCTGCTTTAAAAGTTAACAGGCTAAGAGTACGTGCTAAGCATCAGGTTTTGGCTTGATTTTGGCTCAGGTCATGATCTCAGGGTCTTGGCACCAAGCCCCACATTGGGCTCTGTGTTCAGAGCAGAGTCTGCTTGTCCCGCCTCCTCCCCGACATGCTCTCTCTCTCTCTTTCTTAAATAAACAGATAAACAAATAAATATAAATAAGATCTTTAAAATGTAATAGGCTAGATTTTAGAAATAGAAATTTCATAGATGTCCTTCATATTTTTCCACCTACAGATTGTCCATCTAATACATGTAATCCCTGTGATAGTTGTAAGTAATTAAGAAATCTACTTTCCATGTGTTCCATTGAATTTAATAAATAAATAATATAACCTTACTTTGTGCTGCATGGGTAATACACAGAATTAGTATTTTCACTAGTGTTTACTTTTAGACTTTATTTCAGGATATATAGCTGTGAAACAATTAGGGAAACAAGTCTTTGTTATGGTAGAAAAAGTAATAAGCTGTGATCGGATCATTTAAAGAAAGTTTCTCTAACAAAAATATATTGTTATAATAGTAAGGCAAGACTGTAGGAAGTTTGCCTAACAAATAACTGGAAACTTTAGAGCACTAAAATATGAAGGGAGTAATAAGGAAATAAATCACATTTATAGTTTGTAAACAAATTATAGTTTGTAAACAAAGAGGTAAACCAACGTTGGTAATTACATTTCTCACTTTCTTTTGTCAAATGTCAATTAAATTAAATAACGACAAGGAAAGATAAAATTATCTTCCCTCCCCCTACCTAAATCTTCTATCAACTAGAAGCATATCAAGAATGAGCTTTTGACACACAACAACATGTTTTTAGCAAGAAGACAAAAACTACTGTATAACCTGTAATTTTGATAAAACCCCAACTCTGTCATTTTATCACACTGAAAAGCACCTTGTTTGGAAGATATATTTGAGATTATTAGGACAATATTATAGATGCCAACTTTAGCTAACATATTAATTTTTGTGAAAATCTTACTGGCTAACCATACAAGACTGGATGGGGGAATCTAGGCCCAGGGTATTATTCTGAAGGGCTAGCTTCTGATTCTTAGAGTCTTTAAATATTATCCATGGAAGATAATAGTGCTTGAACAATATTTGCCTTCAAACCTCATACCTTGAACACTATTTAAATTGAGAAAAAATGTATAAGATGAATTATGTTAATTAAGAAATTCTAGACTGCTGGTCAGAGATATAGTTGAGCTGTGACTCATTCAGGTCTTTAAATCCCAAATAAAAATGCCTAGAATATATATTTTCTTCAGTTTACTTCAAATATGAACTACTCAACTCAAGTTTGTACATGGAAACTAATTTAATTCCATATATAACTACAGTTAATACTAACATTTCAAAAAGAAAATTTCAAACAATATAGTTTTAACCACCTAAATATTTCAGTATGATTCTCTAGAAAATTTAAACATCCTCTTATATGGTGAAGATTACATTCTCAAAAACTTAATGGTGATTTAATAATAATTCATTAAATATTCCAACCTATAGTTTTCTCCCAAAATTATCTTTATAGCTCATTTTCTGTATTAAGATCTAATTTAGGATCAATCACATTTGATTGTTAGATATTTCCAGACTCTACATTTTTAACAGTTCTTTTTGCTCTTAATATTAGTTGTTGAAGGGAGCAGATGCATCCTACTGTCCTATTTTAGTGAAGATAGAATTACGCAATTCCCTATAATTCTTGTAAATTGGGAAGTCAAAACAAAGGACTTCATTAGATTCAAATTAACTTTTCTTAAAATTGTATTATTTAATTGCGTATGTATGATATTTAATGCTTAACTTTGCATTAAATGTTAAATTATATTTGGTCACCCCAATATGAGTGATGCTGAGATTGGGCAATTGATGAAATGGTGACAGGTTGATTCCTTCTTCATGCATTGTTTTTCCTTTTGTTATCAAAACATACCTTAGCATCACATGAATCAACCACCCTTGTCTCTCCCTACCCAACAATTGCCAGTGCCACTTGATGGTGCTTGCCTAAGTTAATGATCATTTCAGGAGTTGAGATAAAGTGGTTTTTTAAAAAAAGATTTTATTTATTTATTTGATGGAGATAGCGAGAAAGAGCAGGAGTGGTGAGGAGAGAAAGCAGACCCCCCACTGAGCAGGGAGCCCCATGCCCAGCTCAATTCCAGGACCCTGTAGGGCAAGGCAACCTATTTAACCAACTGAGCCACGCAGATACCCCAAGACATAGTGATATTTATTTATTTGTTTATTTTAAAAGATTTTATTTATTTATTTGACAGAGAGATATCACAAGTAGACAGAGAGGCAGGCAGAGAGAAAGGGGGAAGCAGGCTCCCCACTGAGCAGAGAGCCTGATGTGGGGCTTGATCCCAGGACCCTGAGATCATGACCTTGGCCTGAAGGCAGAAGCTTAACCCACTGAGCCACCCAGGTGCCCCAACATAGTGATTTTTAAAAGAAATCTGTAACTTAATCTGTAGTGATTAGCTTTTATCTCTAAAGTAGACTTCACTGGCTGTGCAGAACTATTCATTTATATGGGGATGCACTTTGGACCAAGTAGGAATGATAATGATCAGTTCTTTACTTAGAGTTCCTCCAAAACTGTTACCTAGTAATCATAATTTTTAAATATATTTTCCTTATTTCTGCTTTTTGATAGACAATTTAGACTGTTTTCAAATTATTTTAATTGTTAAAATGTCCATATTCCCCCAAATATCTACAGATTCAATGCAATCTCTATCAAAATACCAACAGAATTTTTCACAAAACTAGAACAAATAATCCTAAAATTTATATGGAACAGCTAAGGATCCCACATAGCCAAAGCAATCTGGAGAAAGAAAAACAAAACTGGAGGAATTACAATTCCAGATTACAAGATATAAGATATACTATAAAGTGGTAGTAATTAAAACAGTATCATACTGGCACAAAACTAGACAGAACATTAGAACAGAACAGAGCTCATAAATAGATCCATGATTATATGGTAAATTAATTTATGACAAATTAAATATAGTTTAACTATATCCAATGGGGAAAAGATAGTCTTTTCAATATATGGTACTGGAAAAACTGGACAACTATAAATAAAAGAATGAAACTGGACCACTTTTAAACACCATACATAAAAATAAACTCAAAACAGATTAAAGAACTAAATGTGAGACCTATGAGACCTATGAGATTAAAGACCTAAATGTGAGACCTGTAAGAAACTATGAAAATCCTAGGAGAGAATACAAGCACCACATGTCTCTTAAGGCAAGGGAAACAAAAGCAAAAATCAACTCTTGGGACTACATCAAAATAAAAAGTTGCTGCACAGCAAAGAAAATAATCAACAAAAGAAAAAGACAACCTACTAAATGAGAGATCTACTAACTCAAGTCCTTTTGTATCTAAAGGAGACAGTTTTCCTAACCTAGCATACTGGAAGTGCTGGTCTAACCTAATCTGGATAAGCATTTTTTTGAAGGAATCAGGAATATTTCATCAAGTAAATTTAGATTGACACACTTTTCCCAATATAAACCTGTTAATGGTATCAGTAAGGTTTGATCATCATGATCATCAAAAAACCTGTTAATGGTATCAGTAAGGTTTGATCATCAATGATCATCAAAGATCATTGCTCTGTAAAATTATGAAACTGATTACTAATATCCATGTGAGGTCTTCTCTCAAACAGTTGATGTAATTCACAAAGTTTTAAAAACTGAACATGGTAGAAAATATACAAATACTGAACTATTCACACCATTTGTTGTTGTGTAACAGTTCCAGAACATTGGGCAAATCCACATTCTACTAGGACAGGGGATTCTATCACATGGTTTGACTGGAGTATTACTTGCATCCTAAAATACAGTATTATCACATTTGTCTACAGTCAACTCTAAAAATATTTGTCAGAGTAGATAATTGTGTTTTATCAAACCTCCAAGATAAACTTACATGATCATTTTTTGTATCAAACTGTCAATGCCTGTTTTTATTTTTGTGATAGAATTTAATAATAGATTTGCTTTTATTGTAATAGAACACCTGGTATCTAAGTTGTGAGGAAAAGGAACCATGCCCAAACCTACCTTTAATTATATGAGATTATTGATACTACTGATATCTACCAAAAGAACACAACAGTAATGATCAATTTGGGCCTGATAAATTACCAGCAGAGCACCAAAATATTAGTAATGCATAAGGCTGAACAGTATGAAAAGACTACCTCTGTTTGAATTTTTAAAAATGTACTAAACTTTTTTTTAAAGATTTTATTTATCTATTTGAGTATGAGAGAGAGAGAAAGCATGAGAGGGGGAAGGTCAGAGAGAGAAGCAAACTGACCCCTGGCCAGGGAACCCGATGCAGGACTCTATCCCAGGACTTCTGGATCGTTACCTGAGCTGAAGGCAGTTGCTCATCCAACTGAGCCACCCAGACACCCAGAATGTACTAAACTTTAAAAGAATTATATTATATCTAAATGCAATAGACTATTGGATGCTTAAAAAGTTCTACAGCTCTCTCATCTGACCAACAGAGTATCATATCAGAGCTAAAGCAATGATTTTGAGAAAAGTATTCAGACATTCTCAGTCACCATTTATTTGAAGTAATAATGGTAATTTCAAAGAGAATATATTCTTTTATGCAGTATTTCAGTTTAGATGAAAATGCAGAAATTACATCACTTATATATCCAGAACATCTTTGCTTCTGGTTCCTAAAATGACACTGTTTCACTGATAAAAGTGTAATATTTGTGATTTTATTTAGGCATAAGTTATTAAACATGTTTATTATCAGAAAGAAAACATTACAGAATCACATTACATTAGTGTAAGGATTTTATTACCAGATTTAAGGATGTCAATATAACATAATAAATTACCTTTCAAATGATAAAAGGAATGAAACATTTTGCTAGAGAGCTCATGAAGAGCATAGGAGGGAAGCATTAGAGATAAATAATGTATGCAATGATTTAATAAATGTTATATTTAATGTTATTAGTGGTAAGTTTCCAGTCATGCCCTGTTTTATTTAAAACTTTATAAGTCAAGATAGCCAAAAGATAGCCAAGGATTTATCAAATTTTATCCTTTATTGTATATATGCAGCAATATATAAAGGGGAAAAGAGTGTTATATATTCTCCTTTACAACTCTTACTATTTTTGGAACAAGTTTAGAATACTACAGATATAATATCTATGAATATAAATCAGCATTAGAATCAGAAGCCATATGACTATCAATTTTCTTCAATGGAGAAACAAAATGGATAATTGCTTCATCTACCACATTTTATTAACTCTAAGAAACATTTAATCATAAATGTTCCTTTCTATAAATTGACCACAATGTATGAGGATAATGCAAATTAAATAATAACCCAATTCTTTCTTTTTCTTCATGAATGTTGATTACAAGTTTGTCATTTTTTTTTTCTGCTGTAATTCCAAGGCATAGACCCCAGGCTGTTGAGCATGGTTTGATATTCCTCAAACCAAGAGTATTGAGATTTCAATATATAACTGGACCTGTGTAGGACCTCCAGGGAAGATAGAGAATAGAAGCATCCCAAACTTACCTTAACCCATAGATGTACTTAATACCTACGTCTGTATAATTATCCCAGAAAATGACCCACCCAAAGACTAGCAGAACAGACTCCACAACCAAACATAAAGAAGAGGCCACATTGAAAACAGTAAGAAGGACAGAGATGTCAGTAACCAGATGACTCAGGAGTCTATCCCCAGGAGGAAGGGCCAATGCAAACACAGAGAAGAGAGAAGAGCAGACTTCATATTAAGTACCACAGGCATGGGGGACCCACACTGGGAAGAGCAATCCCTGTAACATTTGGCTTTAAAATCCAAAGTGTTTAACTTTTTGAGTTCATATACTTTGTGGGGCTTGCCACCTAGAAATATAAAAATCAGCAGACTTGGCTCTGGGATAGACAGAGTGCAGTAGGAATCTGAGTATCTGACCTTAAAAAGACAACATAACAAACAACCCCACTGTGATACAACATAGAAATAGCAGTTTGAAAGACACCTGGGGTATATGGCAAGGAGATTCATTTACTAATGTCAGAACATGTGCAGGTGAGGCAGGGATCTTTAGATTTCTCTGAGAATAAGAGTTCTTTCCCTCTCCCAACCCCCAGCCTAGATATAATTGCTCTAACTAGTGTGAATGCTCTCCAACCATCTTGCTAATAGTGCCCCATGCCCTAGCATTTTCCTGCTAACATGTCATCTCAGTAGTTTTCCAAAAAGCTCCAGGTCGGCTCCCACAGCAGATCTGTGCAAACATTAACACAATGTGACCTTCCCCCATGCTTTCCTATTAAGCTACTCAATCCAAACTGCCTTTGACAGGAGTCCATGTAAAGCAGCACCACATACTTGGCATTGTGAAAAAAGCCACCACAAAGGCCAGAACCACTAAAAAGTGACTCCTGCTGAAGGGAAAGGAAAGATAACCATGCACACAGTCCAACTGTAGCCCCAGCAGTGGGCTGGGGGCAGATATCAGGTCTGATTGTAGTCCCCACCAACCAAAAAAAAAAAAAAAAAGCCACATAGGAAATAACTAAGGGAAAGCATCCTGCTCTATGTGATCATGGCTCTGGAAAATGCCTGCTCTGGCTCAACTCAAGCCCAACACAGCCCCATACTGGTTCACTAATAACACAGGGCCACCTTGGGCTTGAGTTAAATCAGACAAAACTTACCACAATAGGCAAAAAGAGCCATGGCAGGTGACTGGACTGAGGCAAGCACAGCTCAGTCAACACAATAGGGCATGCATAATACACATAAGAGACACCCCTGAAGCACCAGGTTTGGTTCTAGTGAACAGGTGACACTGAACTAGAGGACACCATAGGACCTTTTCTTCATTAAGCCACTAATTTGAAGAGCAAGAGATGTAGCTAACTTTCCTAACACATAGAAACAGACACAGAGACAAAATGAGACACAGGAAAATGTCCCAAAGGAAAGAATGAGATAAAAATCACAGCAAGAGAACTAGGTTAAACAGAGATAGGTACCACCCTGATAGATAATTTAAAGTAATGTTCATAAAGATACTCACTGGACTTGACAAAAGAGAGAAAGATCTCATTGAGACCCTCAAAAAAGAGATACAAAACATAAAGAAGAACCAATAAGAGATGAATAACTCAGTAACCAAAATTAAAAATTCATTAGAGGGAATGGAGAGTAGACTAGAGGAATAAGAACCAATCAGTGACCTGGACAACAGAGTAATGGAAAGCAATCAAGCAATAAAAAGGATAAAGAAAAAAGAATAACAAAATATGAGAATAGTTTAGAGGAACTCAATGACACCACCAATTGCAGTAACATTTGCAGTATAGGCAACTCAGTAGGAGTAGAAAGAGAAAAGGGTGTAGACAATTTATTTGAAGAAATAATAATTGAAAACTTTCTGAATCTGGGGAAGAAATCTAGATCCAGGATGCAAAGAGATCCCCCAATAAAATCTATCCAAGGGGGTCCACACCAAGATGCATAGTAATTAAAATGGAATGAAGAACTAATAAAGCAAAAATTTTAAGAGAAGCTAAAACAACAACAACAACAACAACAACAACAACAAATGGTTACATAAAAGGGAAACCTCCTAAGCCTATTGGCTGATTTTCTACAGAAATTTTGTAGGCGGAAAGAGAGTGCCATGATATATTCAAAGTGTTGAAAGAAAAACAAACAAACAAAAAAACCCATCTGCAACCAAAACTACTTTATTCAGCAAGGCTATCATTCAGAATGCAAGGAGAGATAAAAAGTTTCCCAAATAAAAGTTAAAGGAGTCCATCACTACCAAGTCAGCCATACAAGAAGATGTTGGGGTTAATGTAGAGTATGAATTCATCCATATGTGGCTTGCTAAAATGTAACATGGAGGCTGCTGGGGGTGATGTAAGGTTTCAGAGAAGGGCATAGGCCTTTGGAATGCCGAGGCTTGTGTGACCTCACTCTGCTTTAAGAATGCGATAGGCCCAATTCTCCAAAGCTTCCTTAGCCCAAATAGCTGCCCCATTGATCTAAGAGATGTGCGCATTGTCCCTAAAGCCATGTTTAGCAGAATTCATAGAACAAGCTGATCAGCACATTGTATCTTTTCAGTAATCAGACTTCTATTTTCTGTAAGACCCCTTGCCACATATCACTTGCTTGAGAAAAAGAGTCATAAAGGTTTATGATTTTCCTGAAGCATAAATAAAGGTGAGAGAAAGAAGAGCAAAGTGTCTTTGTGTCTGAGTATTAACCCCCTTGTGTTCTCTCTTTTGCTGCAAAATCTCGAGTAATCCTTCATGCATTGGTACAGGGATTGCTGGCCATTCACAGCAAGAAATCTTAAATGGGACTCTTTGAAAGGAAAGGGAAGACCATAAGTAGGAGTAAGAAAAGTAGGAAGCACAAAAACAATAACATTAAGTATCTCTACAAAAATATACAAAGGATTCACAAAAATAGATATGTGAAGTATGATACCATATACCTAAAATGTGGGGGTGGGGAGAAGGACAGAGGAATAAAAATTTAGCACTTTTAGAATGGGTTTGAACTTAAGTAACCATCAAATTAACACAGACTGATCTATGCATATGATATTATATTTAAAATCAATGGTAACCACATATCAAAAACCAGTAAAATACATGCAAAAAAAAGTAATCTAAGAATATCATTAAAGAAAGCCAGCTTTTCTTTCATAGTTTTCTTTCATATGAAAGAAAAGAGGAAAACAGAAACCAAAAAAAGTACAAAAACAACTGTGAAACAAGTAACAAAATGACAGTAAGAACATATCTATCCATAATTACTTTGAATGTAAATGGACTTAATTTTCCAACTGAAAGACATAGGGTAAAGGAATGGATAAAAAAAGCAAGACCCATTTATATGCTACCTACAAGAGACTCATCTCAGACCTAAGACACATGTAGAGTGAAAGTGAGGGGATGGACATACATTTATCATGCAAGTATAAGTGAAAAAAAGCTGGGGTAGCAATACTCATATCGGACAAAATAGATATTAAAGACTATAGCAAGAGACAAAAAAGGACAATATAAAATCTTAAAGAGAATAACCAACAATAAGATATAACAGCTGTAAATATTTATGCACACAACATAGGAGCATCCAAATACATAAATCAGCTATTAACAAACATAAAGGAAGTAATCAATAGTAATAAGATAATAGTAGGGGACTTCAACATCCCACTTACATCAATGGATAGGTCATCCAAACAGAAAATCAACAAGAAAACTGTCTCTTTCAATGACACATTGGACCAGATGTTTCTATTAGATATGTTCAGGAAATTCCATCCTCAAACAGTGGAAAACACATTCTTTTCAAGTGCACGTGGAACATTTTTCAGAACAGAGCACATGTTAGGCCACAAAATGAATCTCAACGAATTCCAAAGGATCCAAGTCCTACCATGCATCTTTTCCCACCAAAACACTATGAAACTAGAAATCAATCACAAGAAAATCTGAAAAGAACACAAATACATGGAGGTTAAATAACCTGCTCCTAAACAATGAATGGGTCAACCAAGAAATCAAAGAGGAAATTAAAAAAAAAATACATGGAACAAATGAAAATGAAAACACAATGGCAGCAAAAGCTATTCGAAGAGGGAAGTTTATAGCAATACAGGGTTAATGCAAGAAGCAAGAAAAATCTCAAGCAACCTAACCTTATAGCTATGGAAGCTGGAAAAACAAGAACTGAAAAAACACCCCCAAACCAGTAGAAAGAAGGAAATAATAAAGATTAGATCAGAAATAAATGAAATAGAACTTAAAAAAATAATAGAACAGATCAGCGAAACCAGGAATGGATTCTTTAAAAGATCAACAAAATTGATAAAGCTTTAGTTAGATTCATAAAAAAGAAGAAAAGAAAACAGAAACAGGGAGAGACAGAGAGAGTGAGGACTCAAAATCAGAAATGAAAGAGTAGAAATAACCATTGACAGCACAGAAAATAAAGGATTTAAGAGAATACTATGAAAAATTTATATGCTAACAAATTTAGACAACCTAGAGGAAATGGATAAATCTCTAGAAACATAAAGCCTTCAAAAACTGAATAAGGAGAAATAGGTTATTTGAACAGATTGATTACCAGTTACTAATTTTAACCAGTAATCAATAAATTCCCAGCAAACAATAGTCCAAGACCAAATGGCTTCACAAGTGAATTCTACCAAACATTAAAAACGACTTAACGCCTGGGTGGCTCAGTTGGTTAAGCTGCGGCCTTTGGCTCAGGTCATGATCCCAGCATCCTGGGATCGAGTCCTGCATTGGGCTCCTTGCTCAGCGGAGAGTCTGCTTCTCCCTCTGCCTCTGCCTGCCACTCTGCCTGTGCTCACTCTCTATGACAAATAAATAAAATCTTTAAATAAATAAATAAGATAACTTAATATCTATTCTTCTCAAACTATTCCAACAAGCAGAAGAGGAAGGAAAACAACCCAATTCATTCTATGAGGCCAGCATTACCCTGACACCAAAAAAAGTTGAAAACAATTAAAAAAAAAAAAGAAAAGAAAAGAAAGAGAGAGAACTACAGGCCAATATCTCTAAAGAACATTGATGCAAAAGTCCTCAACAAAATATTAGTAAACTCAATCCAAAAACACATTAAAAACATCATTCACCCCAATCAAGTGGGATTTATTCCTGGGTTGCTAGAGTGGTTCAATATGCACAAAAAATCAAATGTGATACATCACGGCAAAAAAGAAAGGATAAAAACCATATGATCATTTTAATAGATGCAGAAAAAGCATTTGACAAAGTACAACTTCCATTCATGATAAAAACCCTCATCAAAGTAGGTTTAGAGTGAACATACCTCAGTATAATAAAGGCTATATATGAAAAACCCACAACTAAACTAACATCACTCTCAATGGGGAAAAACTAATAGCTTTTCCCCTAAGATCAGGAGCAAGAGAAGGGTGCCCACTCTCACCATTTTTATTCATCGAAGCCTGGAAATCCTAGCCACAACAATCAAACTACAAAAAGGAATAAAAAGCATCAATGCTGGTAAGGAAAAAGTAAAACTTTCACTATTTACAGATGACATGACTGTATATAGAGAAAACCCTAAGGACTCCATCAAACGACTACTAGAACTGATAAATGCATTCAGTAATATTGCAGGATACAAATTCAAAATACAGAAATTTGTTGCATTTCTATACACTAATAATGAAGTAGCAGAAAGAGAAATTAAGAAAATAGTTCCACTTATAATTGCACTCAAAATCATAAAATACCTTGGAATAAAGTTAATGAAAAAGGTGCAATACCTGTACTCTGAAAAGTATAAAACATCAATGAAAGATATCAAAGATGCCAAATGGAAAAATCTTGCATGTTTATGGATTGGAATAACAAATATTGTTAAAATTTCCATACTACTCAAATAAATCGACACATTTAATGCAATCCCTACAAAAATACCAATAGCATTTTTCATAGAACTAGAACAAACAATCCTAAAATTTGTGTGGAAACATTAAAGACCATGATAGTAGAAGCAATCTTAAAAAAGAAAAACAAAGCTGGGAGTTTCACAATTTCAGACTTCAAGTTATATTATAAAACTGTAGCAATCAAAACAGTATGGTACTGACACAAAAATAGACACATAGATTGGTAGAACAGAACAGAAACTCCAGAAATAAACCCACAACTATATGCTTAATTAACCTTCAACAAAGGAGGCAAGAATATGCAATGGGAAAAAAGACAGCCTTTTCAACAAATGGTGTGGGGAAAACTGGACAGCCGTATGCAAAACAATAAAACTGGATGACTTTCTTACATCATACACAAATATAAACTCAAAATGGATTTAAGGACCTACATATGAAACTGGATACCAGAAAAATCCTAGAGAGAACACAGGCAGCAATTTTTTTTACATCAGCAGTAGCAGCATTTTTCTAGATATGTTTCCTAAGGCAAGGGAAATAAAGGCAAAAATATAATTTTGGACTACATAAAAATAAAAATCTTCTGAACAGCAAAGAAAGCAATTGACAAAACAAAAAGACCACTTACTGGGGTACCTGGGTGGCTCAGTCGTTAAGCATCTGCCTTTGGCTCAGGTCATGATCCCAGGGTTCTGGGATTGAGCCCCACATCAGGCTCCCTGCTTGGGAAGTTTGTTTCTTCCTCTCCCACTCCCTCTGCTTGTGCTCCCTCTCTCACTGACTCTATCTCTCTGTCAAAAAATAAATTAATTAAATCCTTAAAAAAAAGAGACAGCCTACTGAATAGGAGAAGATTTTGCAAATGACATATCTGATAAAGGGTTAGTATCTACAATATATAAAGAATTTATACAACTCAATACCAAAAAACAAAAATTACAATTGAAACATGAGCAGAAGACATAGACATTTTTTTCAAGACATTCAGATGGCCAACAGACACATGAAAAGATGATCAACATCACTAATCATCAGGCAAATTCAAATCAAAAGCACAATGAAATATCATCTTATACCTGTCAGAATGGCTAAAATCAGAAAGACAAGAAACAGCAAATGCTAGCAAAGATGTGAAGGAAAAGCAACCCTTGTGCACAGTTGGTGGGAATGCAAACTGGTGTAGCCACTGTGGAAAACAGTATGAAGGTTCCTCAAAAAATTAAAAATAGAATTGTCACATGACCTATAAATTCTACTATTGGATATTTACCCAAAGAATAGGAAAAAACTAATTTGCAACATTATTTATATGCCTATGTTCATTGCAGCATTGTTTAAAATAGTCAAAATATGGAAACAACTCAAACGTCCATTATAGATGAATGCATAAACATATACACAAATGCGTGTATGTGCAGACCCCTCCCCCCCCACACACTGGAATATTACTTAGCCAAAAGAAAAAAAAAAAAAGAAATTTTATCATTTGCAACAACATGGACGGATATAGAGGGTATAATACTGAGTGAAATAAGTTGGTCAGAGAAAGACAAATACCATATAATTTCACTTACATGTGGAATTTAAGAAACAAAACAAATGAATAAAGAAAATAATGAGAGAAACAAAAACAAACTGAAATATAGAGAACTTTTGGTTACCAGAGGATACATGGTGTTGGGGCCAGGGGAGGGATTGGTGAAATAGGTGAAGGGGTTTAAGACTATACTAATCACGGGGAGACAAGATGGTGGGGAACTAGGAGGAGGCGCCTTTTCAACCTGTCCCCTAAAGTGAGCTGATTACCTACCAAAGAACTCTGATCACCCATGAAATCAGCCTGAGATTAGAATTATAAATGTCTGGATCTCTATGGGGGCAGAAGATGCCAGTGGGCAGGTAAAGTGGAGTGGGAACGTCGGACTGGTATCAGAAGATAAACAAAAGGGGTAGGGAGCCACAAGAGGAGACCCATTGGAAAGTAATATCCCAATCCGAGAGTGCCCTGCGACTGGGGACCAGTATTAACTTGGAATCTGGTTGAAAGCACTCAAAAAGAGCAAAAGATCATGGGGGGAAATTGTGGGAATCGGAGCGGTTAGGGACAGGGGCTTAAGTCCCCGGACCGAGGACAGTCACCCCTGGTGCTGAGCCAGAGACAGTATGGCAAAGAAACCAGCTCTTGGTCCCTGAGCTGCAAGCACGTCAGAGAGTGTGTGGGGTGCAGCTCCCGTGAGGGGCTGGGAGCCTCACCAGCCAGCAGAAACACAGCCTTTTTGCAGCACCGTGCTTTCAGCGTCTGAGTCACACCCCTGAGAGAGGCGCGGGCAGACGCCAGCCTAGTGCTCTTGGACCTGGAAAGTCTAGGCACTCCCAGCCTGGACCAGCAGGAAAATCTCAGCGTGCAATCGCTGCTTGGGACCTCTCTGGCAGTCTGGAGCTGCCCAGACAGCAGCCGCTCTTGTGGTTTTGGGTACAAGCAGGAGTTCCTGCGTCCCCAGAAACCACGACTCTTCCAGTGGCCAACGGGGTATTTATGTGCTCTGGAGCAGCCAGAAGTGAACAGACTGAGGCTTCTCTCTGAGAGGGAGGTCTGGGTGCCATTTGCTTTCCTCTAAACCTCTAAAAACCATCAAAAGCTGTCAAGGTGAGAGAAAACAAATGAACAAACAAACATAAAAACCTCCAGAGAACAAAAGCCTGAAAAACCGGTATCCTCAGAGCCTACCCCCTTGATGGGGGAGGGAGGACTTAACTCAGGAAACACTACCTGAAAACCCATGTGGGAGGCCCCTCCCCCAGAAAGCCAACTGGAAAAAAAAAAGATGACAAGAGAACAACCACCACTACTTCATAGATACAACTTTTATTTTTAATTCCTTCCCACTATTCTGGTTCATTTTTTAAATTTTTTTATAAAGATAATTTTTTAACCTATTTACCATCACAGTGAGATGTCCAGTACATCAAATTCCATAATAACTTTTTAACCTGAACTTTTTGATACATATACCCGTGTTTTTCTTTTGCTTTTCTATTTTTAAATTTTTTTTAAATTTTATTTTAGTTTGGTCTAGTTCATTCTTTTTTAATTTTTATTTTTTAATATTCATATAGAGTTAAACTCCAAGGTAATCTCCTTTCCCCAATCAATGATACCCCTATAGGTAAACCAATTTTTAATCCACCTTTATCTTAGGAAAGTTGAGTCCTTTAACAAAGATATCAAGATTCATCTAGGAAGAATCAAAATAACCTTCCTCGCCCACACTGAGAATTTATAACCACTCTCCCATCTTTTTCTTCCACCAGTGTTTCTGTGTATTTGCTTTTGTCCTGGTAGCATATAAATCTTATACTTGGGGTTCTTTTTGATGAGGTTCTTTTTGTTGTTGTTTGTTTGTTTTATATATATATATATATATATATATATATAATTTTTTTCTCTTGTCATATACTTTTATCAGTCTTTTTGTTTGTCTGTTTTTGTTTGTATACCTCATAAATCTTACCTTGGGGCCCATTAGGGCTGGGCCTTCTCTTTTATCTTTTTTTTTTTTTCCCTGTCTGTCTGTCTCTCTCTCCCTCTCTTTCTTTCTTTTTTCTCCCTTTCTTTTTTCTTTCATTTGGTTGGGGACTCTTGATTGCTCAGAAGCATTCCAGGGTGCACCTTGACTGCACCATGGTCGATACATCCAGCTATATCAGTTCAGCCATCTCTCACCAAAATGATTGGGAGGAGAAATGCCCAACAGAAGAAAAATTCAGAGGATGGGCCTTCTGCAACAGAGTTAATGGCTATAGACATAGACAATATGTTGGAAAGGGAATTCAGGCTAACAATTATCCAGGCAATAGCTAGGTTGGAGAAAGCCATGGATGACCAAACGGAATTAATTAGGGCAGAACTGAAAGCCACCAGGGATGATGTTCACAATGTTCTCAATAAGTTCCAATCTAATCTAAATTCCCTAAAAGCTAGGGTAACTGAGACGGAAGATAGAATTAGTGATCTGGAGGACAAACAGATAGAGAGAAAGGATCAGGAGAAGCCTGGAACAAAGAGCTTGGAAGCCACAAAAACAGAATTAGGGAAATAAATGATGCAATGAAACATTCCAACCTCAGAATTATTGGAATCCCTGAAGGGGAGGAGAAAGAAAGAAATCTAGAAGATATAGTGGAACAAGTTCTCCAGGAAAATTTTCCCAATCTCACGAATGGAACCAGTGTTCACGTACTAGAGGCAGAACGGTCTCTCCCCAAGATTATAGATTCTCAAAAGTCCTCGAGACACCTAATAGGAAGAATGAAGAATTATAATTGTAGGCAGGCTCTCCTGAAGGTAACAAGGACAAAGAAGCTCCCTATGTACAGAGGAAAGCCCATCAGAATAACATCAGACCTGTCCACAGAAACCTGGCAAGCCAGAGAGGGCTGGCAAGATATATTCAGGGCACTAAATGAGAAGAACATGCAGCCAAGAATACTTTATCCAGCAAGACTGACATTCAAAATGGATGGAGAGATAGAGTTTCCAAGACTGGCAAAGCTTAAAAGAGTATGCGGACCACCAAGCCGACACTGCAGGGAAATATTAAGGGGGGGGGGTTTCATAAAAGAGGAAAATCCTAAGAATATCATTGAACAGAAATATAGAGACAATCTACAGAAAGAAAGACTGCAAAGGTAACACGATGTCAATAAAAACATATCTATCAATAATCACTCTCAATGTGAATGGCCTAAATGCACCCATAAAATGACACAGGGTTGCAGATTGGATAAAATGACAGGACCCATCCATATGTTGTCTACAAGAGACCCATTTTGAACCTAAGAATACACCCAGACTGAAAGTGAAGGGATGGAGAAGCATCTTTCATGCCAATGGGCCTCAAAAGAAGGCCGGGGTAGTGATTCTCATATCAGATAAATTAGATTTTAAACTAAAGACTACAGTGTATCCACCAAGAGGATATAACAATTGTAAATATCTATGCCCCCAATATGGGAGCAGCCAATTACATAAGAAAACTATTAATCAAGATAAAGAGTCATATTGATATGAATGCATTATTAGTAGGAGATCTTAACATGCCTCTCTCAGTAATAGATCATCCAAGCAGAAAATCAATAAAGAAACAAAAGCATTGAATGACACATTGGACCAGATGGACCTCATAGATATATACAGAACATTCCACCCTAAAACAACAGAATACTCATTCTTCTCAAGTGCACATGGAACCTTCTCCAGAATAGACCACATACTGGGTCACAAATCAGGACTCAACCGATACCAAAAGACTGATATTTTCCCCTGCATATTCTCAGATCACAATGATTTGAAAGTGGAGCTCAGTCACAAGGAAAAGTTTGGAAGGAACTCAAACACCTGGAAATTAAAGACCACCTTGCTTAAGAATGCTTGGATCAACCAGGAGATCAAAGAAGAACTTAAACAATTCATGGAAACCAATGAGAATGAAGACACTTCAGTCCAAAACCTATGGGATATAGCAAAAGTGGTCCTAAGGGGGAAATACATAGCCATCCAAGCCTCCTTCAAAAAAATTGAAAAATCCAGAATACAACAGCTGTCTCTACACCTTAAAGAACTGGAGATCAACAACAAATTAAACCAACTCCACACACAAGAAGGGAAATAATCAAGATTAGAGCAGAGATCAATGAGGTAGAAACTAGAGATACAGTAGAACGTATCAATGAAACTAGAACCTGGTTTTTTGAAAGAATCAATAAGATTGATAAACCATTGGCCACACTAATCCAAAAGAAAAGAGAGAAAGCTCAAATTAATAAAATTATGAATGAAAAGGGAGAGATCACAACTAACACCAGGGAAGTAGAAACAATCATCAGAAGTTATTATCAACAGTTATATGACAATAAGTTAAGCAACCTAGATGAAATGGATGCATTCCTGGAAAAATATAAACTCCCAAAATTGAACCAGAAGGAAATTGACAACCTGAATAGTTCAATATCTACTAACGAGATTGAAGCAGTGATCAAAAACCTTCCATAAAACGAGCCCAGGACCTGACGGATTCCCTGGGGAATTCTACCAAACTTTCAAAGAAATAACACCTATTCTCCTGAAGCTGGTTCAAAACATTGAAGCAGAAGGAAAACTTCCAGACTCTTTTTATGAAGCCAGCATTATCCTGATCCCCAAACCAGGCAAAGGCCACACCAAAAAGGAGAATTTCAGACCAATATCACTGATGAATATGGATGCTAAGATTATCAACAAGATCTTAGCAAACAGGATCCAACAGCACATTAAAAAGAGTATCCACCATGACCAGGTGGGATTCCTTCCTGGGTTACAAGGCTGGTTCAAGATTTGCAAATCAATCAATGTGATAGAACAAATCATTAAGAGAAGAGAGAAGAACCACATGGTCCTCTCAATTAATGCAGAAAAAGCTTTTGACAAAATCCACCATCCGTTCCTGATTAAAACGCTTCGAAGTATAGGGATAGAGGGATCATTCCTGAACTTCATAAAATTTATCTATGAAAGACCCACAGCAAATATCATCCTCAATGGAAAAGTGTTCACAGCCTTCCCATTGAGATCAGGAACACGACAAGGATGCCCACTCTCACCACTCTTGTTCAACATAGTATTAGAACTCCTAGCAACATCAATCAGACAACAAAGAGAAATAAAAGGTATCCAAATTGGCAAGGAAGAAGTCAAGCTCTCTCTCTTTGCAGATGACATGATACTTTATATGGAAAACCCAAAAGACTCCACCCCCAAATTACTAAAACTCATACAGCAATTCAGTAATGTGGCAAGATACAAAATCAATGTACAGGAATCACTGGCTTTCTTATACACTAACAATGAAAATACAGAAATGGAAATTAGAGAATTGATTCCATTTACTATAGCACCAAGAACCATAAGATACCTGGGAATAAACCTAAGCAAAGAGGTAAAGGATCTGTAGTCGAGGAACTACAGAACACTCATGAAAGAAATTGAAGAAGAAACAAAAAGATGGAAGACCATTCCATGCTCTTGGATCAGTAGAATAAACATTGTTAAAATGTCTATGCTGCCTAGAGCAATCTATACTTTTAATGCCATTCCGATCAAAATTCCACCAGTATTTTTCAAAGAGCTGGAGAAAATAATCCTAAAATTTGTATGGAATCAGAAGAGACCCCAAACTGCTAAGGAAATGTTGAAAAACAAAAATAAAACTGGCGGCATCACATTACCTGATTTCAAGCTTTACTACAAAGCTGTGATCACCAAGACAGCATGGTACTGGCATAAAAATAGACACATCGACCAGGGGAAGAGAGTAAAGAGCCCATATATGGACCCTCAATTCTAAGGTCAAATAATCTTCGACAAAGCAGGAAAAACTATACAGTGGAAAAAAGACAGTTTCTTCAATAAATGGTGCTGGGAAAACTGGACAGCTATATGTAGAAGAATGAAACTCGACCATTCTCTTACACTGTACACAAAGATAAACTCAAAATGGATAAAAGACCTCAACATGAGACAGAAATCCATCAGAATCCTAGAGGAGAACATAGGTAGTAACCTCTTTGATATCAGCCACAGCAACTTCTTTCAAGATATGGCTCCAAAGGCAAAGGAAACAAAAGCAAAAATGAACTTTTGGGACTTCATCAAGATCAAAAGCTTCTGCACAGCAAAGGAAACAGTCAACAAAATAAAGAGGCAACCCACAGAATGGGAGAAGATATTTGCAAATGACAGTACAGACAAAAGGTTGATAGCCAGGATCTATAAAGAACTTCTCAAACTCAACACACACAAAACAGATAATCATATCAAAAAAATGGGCAGAAGATATGAACAGACACTTCTCCAATGAAGACATACAAATGGCTATCAGACACATGAAAAATGTTCATCATCACTAGCCATCAGGGAGATTCAAATTAAAACCACATTGAGATACCACCTCACACCAGTTAGAATGGCCAAAATTAGCAAGACAGGAAACAATGTGTGCTGGAGAGGATGTGGAGAAAGGGGAACCCTCTTACACTGTTGGTGGGAATGCAAGTTGGTGCAGCCACTTTGGAGAACAGTGTGGAG